>VWZL01003005.1:562348-679423 GCA_013396915.1 Stercorarius parasiticus | reverse complement strand
GGGCGCTGAGGGGACGACGGCAGCGACGGCGGCGGGACGGCGGCCTCCGCTCCCCCACCGGGGTGGGCCGCGGCCGAGGGCGGCGGGAGGGGCCCGGAGGATGCGAGGCTGTTATTGGCGGGCCGAGGGAGCGGGGACTCTCCCCTCCGTGTAGGGCCGAGGGAGCGGGGACACCCCACCCGGTGTGGGGCCGAGCGGTGGTGGTTGAGGGGTCCCCGGGTGCCGGGTCGCGCAGGGCCCGGCCGTTGGTGGGGGCGCTGGAGTCCCCGCGTGCGGAATCTGGGGGTGGTTTTGCCGGTGTTGTTGCAGAAAACGGTGAACGAGCGGTGATTTATGCGAGGGGCAGCACTGCTGGAACCGCCGGTAGCATAAACTGAAATTCAGTATTTCCTGAATTATGTCAGAGAAGGTCGTGTCTATAAATGTAGCCTGTAAAGTGTTCTGCTACTGTTTCTGAAAGCTATCGTAATATTTGAAAAGTATTAAACGTGAGAGTTCCTTGCTTGTGCCTCTTATGCCCAAAGTTTCAGAGTGTATGACAGGACAAGACAGACAGGGAGAATGACTGTTTTCATAAATAACCAAACGGTTAATTGTGCATCCACTCTGGTACCCTGAACGGATGCTCTAGATTTTTTTTTCTCATTCAGCTTGTTTACAGGAAGTTATAAAAGCAAAAAAAAAACTTGGTGTAAACTTTAAATGGGCTATTTGAATCTGAAAATGGAAGTGTGATGGATTTTGCCAGGGCATTCATTCTTATATGTAGATCTTTCTTCATATAAAGCATTATTTATTTGTTTAATGCAGCACACTGATAAGGTCGCACAGCTTGCAGTTCTACGCGGTCATCTGAATTCAGCATCAGCTGTCTTTACTCTGGTCCCTGCAAGATGCCAGCAGCCCTTGCAGAGAACAGCCAGGTGATCTGTGAAGTATGGGCGAACAATCTGGAGGAAGAGATGAGGAAAATTCGAGAGATTGTTCTAAGTTACAGCTACATTGCAATGGTAAATATTTTATACTTGACCTAACTGCCTTAGTCAGGGGATTTTTGGGGGAAAGGGAATAAGTTGATTCTTGAGCAAGGAATTATTTCCCACTGTCTCTATTCAAACCAAGCTAGAAGTTAAGCGGTGAAGAATTAGGAAGCTGCTCTGTAGAAGCTTTCCAGAATTTAATACAAGTAGTGTTGAATACGGATTGAGTGAAAGATGGGGAAGAGAGAGACCACCTGAAAAACCTGAATTCATTTAATATTTACCTATTCAGCATGTATTAGTTTATACAACAGAAAATGAAACCAGTCAGATGTACAACTGAGTGTAAATCCTCCGATTTCCACCAGTGTATTTATCCTTTGAAAGTTTCTCCCTTTGGTTATGGAACATGCCATGGTGTTGTAGGACAAAAGACCTGCAAGTAACAACTAGTCAGCTGGGCTGCCTCCTTTTTAAGGGAGTCAGATGTTGATTCTTAGAGAAGAAAAATATTTTGGCTGTAGGTATGATAATGTGTTCAGAAAGCTTTGTTTAAGATTACTAGAATCTCCCCCGGGTGGGAGGAATCTCTTCCTGCGCTTCCAAGTCTGTATCTGCTTGGCAGGAGCCAGTTAGTGACATAAATAGCTCATTTTAGTTAAGATATTGTAAGTTATGCCAACTTTGCTTGGGAACGCTAAACTTCAAGATATGAAAAGTCCTTAATAAAAGCGTGGCATAAAAACACATGCCCCCACAGAGTGTGTAGTATTTCAGTGTAGTGAATATGAGGTTTTTGTTATCATGTGTCAGTGGAAAATGCTTCTATTTGATCTCATTGAAAGTGTGCTTATGACCTGTTTTAATGGCTGCGCTGTAAGAGTGGACACAAAAAGATCTTGGGCAAGGGAGAAATTTTGTCAGACACACAGCATTGGATTCTTCATGAAAGTTTTTTTGCATGTGCTGTAGTCAGTATAAGTGACGTGACCTATTCTGAGAGTAAAAATAGTCTAGAAGTTTGAGGTTCAGCAAAGATAGCACACAGTCGCTGGCCAAGTAAAATGTTCTCTGCATAATAGATGGTTGTTCTGCTGTTAAGGTCTTTTTTGATTGGCAGTAGTTTTCGTTGTTGTAGGCATTGGCTGTTCCTCAAAAACAGTGAAGGTTATCGCTATCTGGACTGTCAAATGAAGATGGTCAGAGTGCTAAATTTAACTTGCATTTAAAACAGGGAAGAACACTGAATGAATAAATAAATAAAAGTCCATTTTGATAGACTTAGGGAAAATGAGAGAGTTAGTCCTTTGCGAGAGTGAGATGTTTAGATTATACAATAGTGCATATTGGATGACTTTATAACATTTTTGTTTTGG
The DNA here is from genome assembly GCA_013396915.1 of Stercorarius parasiticus. NCBI lineage: Eukaryota > Metazoa > Chordata > Aves > Charadriiformes > Stercorariidae > Stercorarius > Stercorarius parasiticus. The sequence goes on along the minus strand of VWZL01003005.1, from coordinate 677,067 downwards.
AATAAAACAAAACGGCAAGAAAGGATACCGGCAATAAATGAATGAATACAATAGTTAACAAATTGTGTAGGGCTTTTCTAGTGTCTGATGAAGCAGTTTAAAATCTGTCTGAATATGGAAAAGGAGAGAAAGTAAGTGATTTTTACAGAGGAATTCACAGAATGCAGCGCTGAGACCTGCAAGTGTAGAAATGAATAGACTCCTAGTAGAGTGATAATAATGACTCCTAGTAAAGTAAGTGGTGAAATAAGATTTTTCACTTCTGTCCTAGGACACAGAGTTTCCTGGAGTTGTTGTAAGGCCAATTGGTGAATTCCGCAGTTCCATAGACTATCAATATCAGCTCCTTCGGTGTAACGTTGACCTTCTGAAAATTATCCAGCTGGGCCTGACTTTCACAAATGAGAAAGGAGAATATCCTTCCGGCATCAACACCTGGCAGTTTAACTTCAAATTCAACCTTACGTGAGTCTCTTGAGCTAGGGAATAATCGCCTACTTTATTCTGCTGAAGCAATGCTTTCCTTTGTCCATATGTTCATCGTCAGTGGCTGGTTCTGAGCAATAAAAAAATCAGATTCTAACACAGATTATGTGGGAACCTATTTTGGCATGACAGGAAGTTTGCAGTATTTCTGGAAGTCAAAGCCATGCTAAAATCGTATCCTTAATAGCCTTTCCTGTGATAAATAGCCTATCCCCAAGAATTGTATGTGCCTTAAACTTTTTTTTCTGCAACAATGTGATAGTCTTAAACTATATACATTTTATATATATATATAAAAATCCATCTCTTTGTGCTTAAAGTAAATGGATGTGCTGCTTTCAGAAAAAAGGAAAATACTCTTTACAGATCCATGCTAAAATATAAACTGGGATCTAAAAAAAAAGTTGGTGTAATCATCACACCTGTTCAGGAGAATGAATCTTGTTAAAGGGAGTGTGGCAGTTGTTCTTGTCAGCTCTATGCTGCAATATCCTGGATTACAGTTGAAACAAGGTTCATTATCCCTTCCCCTGTAATTGTAAAGACAAACTCAGCATAATTACCACTAGACCTGCCAGGAAATAAAGAGAGGGTTTATCTGGCGAAACCACATATTTATAGGAAATCAATCAGTATTTTTATGGAACTGTCATTGGAAAACATTACAAAAATTCATAGCTAGTGTGTGCAGATCATACAGCTCTTGAACCCAAAAAGTTGCTACATGTACTTCCACAACTTTGTGAGCCTCTTAAAAGTATTGAAATCACAGTGAAGTGGTTTTCATAGTGTGATCACTTCATTTGACTCGCTTATCATAGTTGGCATGAAGTTTGCTCTGTGTGTTGTCATGTTCTTCCCTCCCTGCACCCCCCCACCCTTAAATGAAACAAACTGGTATAGAAGTCGCGTTCCTGCTCAGCTCTCCACCAAGTGTATCATCACTCATCCCCATCCACCTTCCTTAGTCAAGTATTATGCAATTTTGTTTACTCCCAGAGATGGAACTGGAGATGATGATACGGTGGTATGTGCTTGTGCTGGGAAGTGAAAGAGAAAAATGTAGACAGGAATGGTGCTCAGTGCTTTAGAGTTGCATGTCATCCTCCTTGGGAGACCTCCCCTTTTCTCCGTGCTCTCATCTGTGGTGCTTCCGTTTGCCTTGCAGAAGTGACATTTTTCAAAACATCACTCAGTTCTGTGGAGGTGTATGCTTTGGAATTTGTACTAGCAACAGAATTATTAACTAATTATGACTGCAGAACAGCTTGGTACGGATGTAGGAGGCTGCAATAGTGGTTATTAAAACTGATTTAATTTGAGTTTTCTAGAGAGACAAATGTGGAACTCAGAGATAGCCTGCTTGTCACTCCAATTTTTTAAACACAGCATGGGGGGAATTTTTCTAAAATGAGCCTGACTTGTTAGTACCTTGAGTGCAAAGCTGCTTTTCTCCTTCAGGGAGGACATGTACTCTCAGGATTCCATAGACCTCCTCGCCAGCTCTGGGCTGCAGTTCCAGAAGCACGAAGAAGAAGGTATTGATACCCTGCATTTTGCTGAGTTGCTTATGACATCTGGGGTCGTCCTTAGTGACAGTGTGAAATGGCTGTCCTTCCACAGGTAGGTGATGGTCACTGACACTCTGAAGTGAGAAATCTCTTTTTGGTTGAAATACTGCTGCTTTTGTCCATGGAGACTGACACAGATTTTAAGAAGAATTAGCAGCTCTGCAGTTCTTAAAACAAGCTTACAGATTCAAAGGCCAAGTTTAAGAAGGAAGGACACTTGGCGCTTCATTTTGTACTAACACTTACTGTGATCTGAATTTTGTGTGTGTGTTGCTTGCAAATCCTTTCGCTGTTATAGTCTTCCTCTGTGGAAGAAGTTATTATCGAGTTGAATTGTGATTTCTACACTTACTAAACTTGTGTGCGGTGTAAAGTAAGGTTTTTGTTTCTTCTTCCTTACGCTCTTGATGGTGTTCTCAACTTACGTCTTGCGTTTATGCAGAGGTAAAAATCTGCGTAGTTAAGATGTCTTTCTTTAGCATTTCAAGCAACTCTATTACAAAGCCTCTGGTCCTTGATGCCATCACAAGTGAAAGAACTTGAGGGAGGAAGAGGTGGTGGCAACAGATACTTACAGGGTTTCCTGCTTTTCCATATTGCTCGTAGCTACAGAAACTGCAGTGTTGGGAAGAAAATCATGTTCTTCCCAACGGCTTAACTGTTCCACAAGAGGTTAGCGGAGGCACCCAGGGAGCATTCAGAAGTCCTACATTGACATAGATGATCAGGATGAATTCTGGCTCTGATCCAGAGGAGTTCCATGAATGTCAGAAAATGTTAAAGTTTGAAAGATACAGCATAAAAAAACTCTTGTGAAAAATGAGATACAGGTAGCCACCAAGTATAGGTGTTACCTGCTTATCTGGTCTCTGTGTTTTTGTTTTCAGTGGTTATGACTTTGGCTACATGGTGAAGCTGCTGACAGATTCCAGGTTACCGGAAGAGGAACATGAATTTTTCCATATCTTGAACCTTTTCTTCCCATCTATCTATGATGTAAAATACTTAATGAAGAGCTGCAAAAACCTCAAGGTACTTGTACCTCCCCAGCAAGCGATGGGTGGGCATCAACACTGTAAATGTAGAGCAAGACGAGTGACAGAACTGCTGCATTTATCAAGTTTTAAAACTGGAATGTGTATAAAAGCTAGTAGTGACACATAAGTACCTATGACTAAGTTTGTATCTAATAGATACTGCCTCCTCGGTTTTAGACTTATCAATATGTGTATTATATAGGGGATACTGCCATAACCTTCCGGTTTGTGTATCAGTAATTTCAGAGGCTAATTGTAATTCAGCATGCTGATCTTCCCTATGCAAGGTGGAGTATTTCTTCTTACGTGAACTATTATATGACTTGAATAACTGGTAGACACTCAGAGGGTTGAAAGAAATTTATCTACTGAATCACAGCCTTGTTTGAGGAAAGGGAGGGAAAGGTCCAGCATTTGTAACCTATGAACGTACCCACAGTCATTTCAGGTATCTGCAGGAGGAAAGCAAGGTATTTATGTGTTCTTGAACAATATTTACCACTGTTTCACGCACAGCTGGTGTGTGTGTACTGCTGGAATCTGCATCGATTCATCATAGCCAGTGTTTGCCCTCATGTTTTGGAGAAGTGTGGCGATTTTGGTAAGAGATGGATCTTCCAAAATACAATCTGTTCTCATTGCAGGGTGGCCTTCAAGAAGTGGCAGATCAGCTGGACTTGCAGCGAATTGGACGACAACACCAGGCAGGATCGGACTCTCTTCTCACGGGAATGGCATTCTTTAGAATGAAAGAGGTACTGCAGTATTCTTTATGGTTCTTCTTTCTCCAGTTCCTATCCATAAATGTCACCACGCGCAATGCGTTTGTTTTGGGCTTTTTTGAGCCTTGTGGCCTTCCCACTTCAAACCGTCAATAATAGGAGTTGTTGATACTGGCACAGACTTCTGTTTACTCCTCTTTTGTGTGTTTATTTTTATTCGTGTGCTTGCTACATCTTAGGGGTGTCTGACTTAAGATGAGCTGTTTAATTAACATGGGGTGCTTCCTGATTTAGAGACACAATTAAACAATACCTGTTTCTTCACTTTTTTTTTTTTTAATCTGCAGTTGTTTTTTGAGGATACAATTGATGATGCAAAGTATTGTGGGCGGTTGTATGGCCTTGGCACAGGAGTGGCTCAGAAACAAAATGAAGATGTGGACTCGGCCCAGGAGAAAATGAGCATTTTGGCTATTATCAACAACATGCAGCCATGATAAGCAGCACCCCTCAGCAGAACACGGTTACCATATTGGCAGCTGCTGTCCTCAGCCATTTTCCCTAATAGTGTCTCAAACAACAGGCATCTACAGTATACAGCCTGCAGAAGGCCCGCAGATTTGCTGAAGAGCTGCATCTTCATTTGAAACCCAGAAGAGTGTTGACTGAATTCCTAATGCCAGCATTTGTGGTTTGCCACCTTTTTAATACCAAGGGCAAAAGACAGAACCTACTGTGTATACCTCTGTTTTTTTCCTCTTTATACTGTACAGAATCTGCAAGGAAGACTTAATGGTAGAATATTCAGTAGAGCTAAGAGTCTGGAAATCCAGCAAAAATGGACACAGACATGCACACAAATTTGCAAATTGTGCTTTATAAAGCTCATTTTAAAACTTCTGCATGTTGTGAGGGTGACTGCTTCACCTCATGTTTTGCTTATTTTATCTTTGTGTAGTCTGTGGAAATTGCTCCCTTTGATCACTGCAGAGGTTTGGGAACAGATGACATTAAAAATGATCCTTGCAGCTAAAGATATTCAGAGATTTGCTTTAACAACAGTGGGAATGGATATTACTGGTGCTGATCGGATCAGCTCTCCGTAGTTTCTAATTCTGTACGGTACAGGTTTGACTCATACTGAGCCTCAGCTTAGTTCTTATGGGTATTAATAAACTGTTCTGGAAATAGATTGAGAGCCTAAAAGTTCACCTTTGCTCGAGGACCTTTTGACAGGGGATTGGACGAATACTCTGACTTCAGTCTTCTTCAGCTTAACCTACAGATTTTATTCTCCTCATTGCAATACAAGTAGTTCGCAGATGGATAAATATTTGTTCCTTTTCTCCAGCCCCTAATTTTACTATATGCTTGACAACAAAACAGCTCCTTTTCTCTTCCTTATAAACATCTGAAAAGTAGTTAGAGGATGGAAGAGCAACTTCGGATTCTGACTTTTTAAAAAATGAGCTATTCTATAGGTTTTTTTTCTCCAACAGCTCTGTAATGGCATTTCTTAAAAAACAAAACAAAAAACCCAAGCCTTTTGGACACGGCAAACTTTAAATTTTAAGACTTTGTCTTGCATTTTAAACAAGCTTAAACAATCCATTATTAGGAGTTGAGGCTTAGAGCTGGTATTTAAAATGCTTGTAAATACTACTTGTTTTTAATTTTTGTAAAATAAATTTTTTTAAACCAGGCACTGTTTTGGATTTTCCATCAAGCGCTAAAATTCCCAAAGTTCAAGTTTTGGAATCTGAATTTGAGTGACACATACTCAAAGGGAAGATGCTCAAGTTTCTTTCTTCTTTTATTGTTTATGAAGTGCTACTGGGGTAGCTCTTAGTAAAATCTTTTGAGCTTATTGTACAGTAGCTGATGAAAGTTGAGCTTAGAATCTCTTTGGGGGACCTGTATTCTCTTTCTTTGCCTTTCTTAGCACAGCCAGCAGTTTGTGGAGTATTCTTTCAGTGCAGCATAGCCGCTTCAAAAGTGATTAATCTGTTTTGCTTCTGTCCTGTGTGAAGTTTTCCTGCTTCATCTGAACTCCAGTGGTTCTTAAGTAGAAGGGCTGTTTGGTTAAGCACTAGCTCCCCCTCCTGGTTTCAAGTACTTTGTACAGAATTTAGCAAGTTCAAGTTCGTGGCAAGAGTTTACCAGGTTAACACATCTACAAAAGGATCTGGGTTTGGTGTAACCCCTGGCTTTCACTTACTGCTCTTCAAGTTGTTCTGATGCTTTACTCAGCTTGGAGCAGGAGATTTATCAGTATAGAGTCTGCATTTGGCTGGAAGAATCTGGAATGGCTCTCGACCTAAAAAATCCATGCCGCCTCCTTTTTTTCTTAAACAATAATCATTATTGTACTTACCAACTTTCCAAATTCATGACTCCCCCTATCCTACCATGAAGTTTGCTGCTGCACTGAAGAACTTGCTTCTAGAAATTAATAAGACTGACGTTATGTTCACTAAGGCTTTTGAGCCTTGTTCTTTTCTTAGGAAGAGTTGGTTTTTCTATCAATACAGGCAAAGCCTTTCGGTAACCTGGAAGACGGGTCAAAACATTGCATGTTTAAGACTCCAGAATCCAGGATTGTTTTTGGCATTTCTAGAATAGCAGCTTTTCTAGAGAACTTGATAGTATCTCAAATTTACCATTGCTGTGGCAAAAAGCAGTTTGTTCAGCCATGGATATTGCCAAACGCAGGGTCTGTCACTTTTCTTGACCTGGAGAAGTCCCTTATCTCTTGCTAATAGTGCTGGAATCAAATATGAAACATCTTGCCCTCCCTTTTATGTTGTACAGGTGGCTTCAGCACACAAAGCTAAGTCATAGCACGCACTTGGTTTATCTACCAAGTTTGACTGATGTAGTATCTTTAAGACCGCTCCCCCCACCCCGGCTTATTTATAATGCATTTACCCTTGATCCGTACTGATTTATATCCATCAAATTAAATGCCAGTTCCTGGTGGCAGAAGACTTTATTTAAAGGAGGGAAAAAAACCTCACAATGCTTTTAAGAACAATACTAGTTTAAGGATCAGTTTGCTTACAGAAACCATTATTTTTCCTGAGGGCAGCTACTATTCCTCCTCTGCTGAAAGACTGATAGAGCTGCTCAAAACTGCTTCTCTTACACGTAAATTCCAAGAGCTTTCACTAATACAACTTCCAACAAATAATAAAAAAAAAATATACAAAAATCCTGTATACAGTGCGAGGCCACGACCTACTGCTTTTCAATTTTCTAACACAATTCCTTTAGTAGTAGTAGTAGTTCATGCCCACAAGTAAGTCTGTATATAAACCTGATTTTTTTGTAGTTTTATCCAAAACGGTAATCTTCAATAACCGTGGCCGTCCAAACAAGCCTTCACGTGAAGAAAGAACAGCCTGGGTGTTAAGTAGCTGTAGGCAGCTCAAGGGGAGACAATTTGCTCTCAAAATGTCATGTCAAGAACCTCCTGACAGCCTTTTTGTAAATATTAGCGCTACCGTGTTTCCTAAGGAGATCCAATGCCTGTTCGTGTAGTTCAGGAGGGCACTGGGATCCGGTGTGAAGGAGTACAAGGCAGCACTCCAGTACGTCGGGGAACGGGAAGACCTGCAAAAAAAGGAACACAAGGTACTGTCTACTCTTTCAATTATAATTGTTCAACTACAACATATTCAGGCAGCCAGCTCTCTAAAGACACTGCTTTACAGTATCTTTGGAACAGCCATGAGTCAGATGCGTTTCTTCCTCCTCTTCCAGCGCGTCAGCTCACATTTAACCAAGTTTGCCCCCTCTTGTATAATCACCACGATTACGTTTAGTTATATTGCAGGCTAGGGAACAGAGGGGATGAGACAGGCTAGAAAACTTTTTTTTCAAACACGTGATGTGTAGTTTCTACAGTTCCTAATCTGTAAAGGCTATTTTATCGCTTAAATTCCTGATTTCACTGTTTATCAAAACTGGTTTTGCATACATAATTGTAAGTAGCAAGGGATTACTTTTAAAACGCATGGGAGAGATTCATACAGAATCCTACACTTTCCAGCTGCACGGAGAAAGTTATGCTTGAGACAAAAATATCATCCTCATGCCATGTGTCAGTTCTCTCTGAAAATTGCCACAGTCACTGTTCCTTACGTTCTGTATGAAAGGCAGTCTTTTTGTAAGGGCAGCTTCATCATAGACTGCCTTTTTTTTCAGAACCACGATGCCCCTTCTGAAAACTTACCTTTAAATTGTCTGGAAATTCTGCTAGTTTCTGCTTCGCTTTTAGAAGCTGCTTCGTTAGCTCAGGGAGTGTAATTGCTTCCTTTACTTCATCTTTACTGTCAAGAAAAGAGCGGGTGTCGTGAGTAACTGTTTTGCTTAAATGACTGCATAGGCTCCCTCGTGTACAGGGAGCACGGGAGAGAGCTGGACAAGTGATAGCACGCTCTAGCTCATTCTTGCCGAAGTCCCAAATAATTGTTCAACAAAGAGACAGACCTCTTAGATGATGCTTGTCCTTTTCATTATCCTCCCCTTTTCAAGCTGCCCTGTTTATTCACCGTACCAACCCCCCCCCCCGCGTATCAGGAAGTTATTCCGCTGTCATAAGCTTATGCACATGGTAGTTCAGCCCCAGGGAAATGCAAGACACTTGAGCTGTATGTTGAAGTGTCCCGGGGTGACAAGCTTGAGATTAGAAGCAAAACCAAGAAATCTGCTGCACAAACACACAAAAAGAAGCAACGCTTTGCAATCCATTCATTCATGTTCTGAAGCTTACCAATTCATCTGGTTGCTGTCAGAGCATGGTTTGTCCGATTCAGTCTCTGAGTTCTGCTGCAGGTTGCTTTCCTGGGTGCTTCCATTTGTGTTTTCCTGGAGATTGTTCCTCTGCTGCTGATGCTGGCGGATCATATCTGCTAAAATCTGCTGGACCTCAGCTATATCTCTCTGAGTGTTCTGTAAAGCAGCAATCTCTTCTGAAAGAAGCACTTTGCAGCCATTCAGTTTTGGCTGACCGTATACCAAATTCACTGAGCTAGTTCTCGAGTCGCTTTCTGTCTCACACCCACGAACTTCATTTGTATTGCAGTGGTTTTCATCCATCTCAACTGCAGTTTGATCAGGAGTTTCTTCAGAGGAAGACTGACCTGAAATGTAACTCTTCTCAACAGCTGTCTGCTCACTGGGATGCAGCACAGGATCCACAACAGCCTTTTGCAGGACAAGGGAGTCTTTGGGTGCGTTCCACCACAGGTCATACAGCAGTCCATAAGCCACAAAGCCCTCTAAACTTCTGCAAGCATCTATGCTCTGGGAATCTGTGCCATCCAGTTTGTGTCTCAGGTTATCACAGCCTAATAATGAAAAAAGGATTACAAATAGTTCATGGAGATTTCCAGAGAAAAAGACCAGATCTGGTAAATAAACAACTCTCCTGGAGACTCAAACCAGAGATTTATTCAGATGCTGGCAGAGTGGTGCAGAAAGCAGAAAAAGGCAGACATCTTTGGCATCTTTTTAAACAAAATACTCTGTTCTAGCTAGCATGAGACTGCGTGTTCTCATTATCTACAACAAATTTCCGTGGTCCTGAGCTGCACATCAAGATACTCACATCATCAAGAGCTGCAAAATAAATGCACTGCATACTCTGCAGAGAACGAAGGGAAGGGCCAGTTGGAGTGATTTGGAACTATAAGATGAACACAGCTTTCCAATGGCCCCATCTCCCTTACAGAACAGAATTTGCTCAGTTTCTTACATCACCTGCACCAGCTGACACTGCTGAGCTTCCTTCTACAGTCAGGAATTTTGATCACCCAACAGCCCTTGCACTAGTCAAATTCCACAGGTTTCTACATATATGGGTATGTCTTCCTCCTTCCAAATGTTATTATGCCTAGTAATATCAATGGACACACAGCTGTGATTACAAGGAAGATCCCTCTGTCTGTCAGTGCCAGGAGATACACAAGAGGAGACTTACCTTCAGGAAGGACAATACTGCAGATCTCTTGCATCAGAGTGAAATTGCCAGCATCGTAACTGCGGGACACAGCTCCAAGCATACTTTTCACTGTCTCATCCCAGGTAGCGGTCTGATAGCTCAGGGCTGCAAGGGTCAGGTCATGGGAGATATGGAAAAGCACCTACAGAATGCACCAGAGAGCACGATGAACAGTTTTACTGCAACCTGTGAATTACTCACAGCTTAAGACCATTGTGGAAGAGCCCAGAAGCACATGACTTCACCAAAAGTTATTTTAACGACAATGCAATTTACATAGTCTCCTTCATGCAGGAGATGGAGCACTTCTACATTACTTATAACTGTGACATCAGCAGCTGTGCTTGCATGTGTCTTACTAAACAGATGAGAAGCAGGAGCACACCACAGGTCAGTGACTCACTGTGGTCACAGAGAGAAGAGCTGCAGGAGCACCAGTCTATGAACAGACCTTCTGAGCCCCAGGGTATTTTAACAGCAAGCAGCCCCGACTCTCCTAACAGTTCCGACACGAACCCCTGAATCACTGCTGAGCCTCCTCAGCTGTGCCAATCACTCCCACCCAGCCAGCACATCTTGATGATCTCAGGGCTCATGACTGTATGTCAGTTCTTACCCTGCACAGAAACAAATGCATAAACAAACTGATGGCTACGCATGCAGTCCCAGCTGCCTATCATCTACTTCTCCCAGACTATAACCTCATCCTGCAGCAGGGTACAGACATCAGTCCCCCGGGAATGGCTGGCAGAACACCACAAAGTGGCTGCATTTTACTGCTTAGCGTGCATACATATCTAAATCCATTTACCTGCTTTGGGTGGGAGTTGCTGGTAGAAGGAGGATGCTCAATACTGCGCAGCTGCTCCCGCGCACACATGGCTTGTTCAGTGGTGTCCATGCCCAATTTGTTCTGCCACACTTCTATCACCATCTCAAAAAATGATGCCTCTCTGTTCAGCTCCCAGCTGTGATAACAGGGAGGCACGGGGCTTTTTCGGTCACAGGGATTTCTTTCACTAAGGCACTTGCAAAGCAGTTCGTTAAGGCAGAAAACAAGTCTTTGTCCCTATAATAATAAAAAAAAAGATCACTGAGCTGCTGCTAAAAGGAAAACAATCCCTTACTGACCACAGCAGGTCGACAAATTTAACGTCACGGCTAGTAGCAGCTTGTTGGTGATAGCCTGTTTCACAACTGCAGCTACCAAAGAACAATGCTGAGAAGACTCAGAGACTCTCGGGTCAGAAGGAAACCTCAGAACAAGCTAAGCTAGCCTTCTGCATCTCAGTTCGCATGAAAACAAACTTCTGGATTAAGCCTGCAGCAGACGGACTTACAGTTAGCTCATTTGTTCCTTTAATGTAAACAGCAAATACTTTCCTTCACTTCTTATGATTGGTATTACGTACTTAAAAACAATAAGAAATCCCACTCTCAACTACCTCTCATATAACTAACAAGCACGGAACCTACATGCCTCCCCACCATGGGCCCTTTGCCTCTGCAAAGGCACGTGCTTTTTCATAGGGTCACTGCAATAAACTTCTAGAAAAATATTTTGAGGCAAAACCAGCTCAAAGGACTACTCGTGGACGATTAACATATGGGAAGTGGTGCAAAGTTAATCAAGTTAATCTGGAGAGAGACAACGCTGGAGAAAGCGGAAAGGAAACAACCAGACTCACAAATAAAGTTTTATGTTGCTGAAGGACTTCCTGAGCTCCCACCCAGTTCCTGGACAACAGCAGGTCTTGGGCACATCTGAAAGACAAACTTGCTGACAACTCCTCCTCTCCAGATATCAGCGCAAGCTCCGCAGCAGTTTTAAGGGACGTCACATCCCCCTTTTTTGCCAACACCTTAACTGCATCATAGGGTGAGGAGGCCCCCAAATAACTGAAAAGAGATAAAAAGCAAATCAACTTGATTAGTACTAAAATACTACCTTTAAATTGTAATGCAACACAATAGCACAAACATACAAATGAAGAGAAACCTGTATTTTCCACAGGTTCTCAGAGCTCTCATCACTTTGCCATACCAAAGTTTACTATAGACATATGGCACGTGATCTGATGGGAAGCTACACAGGGAAAGTCACAGAGCCTGGACTGAATCCTCTGGTGGTGTGCATATCGCACACGGCTTGGATGAGAAACAGAAATAAATACATTCAAGAGAGAAAGGTTATGTGCAGTAGTTTACCCCTACTGCATTTCTCTGGATTTCATCTGGATCCTTTCACAAATGTGAACACCTTCAAAAATGCCAGAACTGAAATCAGCATCAAGCAAAGGACACTATTCCAGGCAAAATATTTCAAGCGCCATCAGTGATTTTGGCAGTCACTAATTTGAAACACTCTAGTTGGAGGAGGATAACCCAGTGATTAGGATATTAGCTAAGGCCTCAAGAAACTCAAGATGAACGGCTGCACTGCACATTTCCAGTGGAAAGGTTGGAAACATCACATAGTCTTTTCGTATACATCCTCATCTTAAGTCTTGCTAGACTAGTTTACAAAGACTTCCAGTAACGTCTATGGGAAGAGAGGGCTCTACTGTGGTATGGCATTTGGACTTTCTGCTCTGAGCTGCCCTCTAGAGCTTCTAGAGGGAGTCTAGTGAGATCGATCTCAGAAAGCACCTTAGACAAATAATGACCAGACAAACCAGTTAACAGATTTCAGCTGCTACAAAAGAAAGAACCTTCTTTGTTTCAGGCATGGAACCAGTTCTGTCGTCTTCTTAGTAACACTCACCATTTGGCGGCCATGGAATAATGACCATCTTTCTCTAACAGAGCTGCCCAACTGGTGTAGAGATCGTTCAGAATTGGATCTTCTGGACGCAACCTGGCCTTAGCAATTACAATTGCTTCCCTAATGCACAGAAGTGAAACCAGATAGACAAAAAGTGAACCAAAATGTCAAATCTACCCCACTAGAAAACAAGAGCAAATTCTAAACATAAATATACAGCAACCTGTAAAAATGGTTCACTTTCAGGAGCTCGACAGCCTCGTACACTTTATGGATGGAGAGAAGATGGGAGGCAGCCTTCACATATTGCTCCTGAAAACACAGCTGCTTCGCGAAGGCTTCTACTGTCCAAACCCAGGCCTGATATCCAACTGCCAAAGAGAAGGCAATGTAATTGGAGGCAAAGTTTTAGAACTGGAAGAATTCCTGTGGGATGACATCATCACTGGTTTCTTCAATATGGACCTCTTCTCTGCCTCAAATTAGTTTGTTTCTTAACAATCCTAATACAAATCACTGAGGCAATGAAACAGGGTACAGCTAGGGCTTGAACACAACTGTAGGACTTCACTATCAGTAAAATAACTTAAAAGCATATTTAAACCAACAGCAAGCCAGAAGGACTGCTACATATTATAAAGTACCAACTTTGGGCTTGGAAAGATGGGCCTGCTCCTTCAAGAAGTCCCGAAGGAAACCACTCTATTTCCTGCTACCCCAACCTAAGGATGCTTGTGGAAACATCCAGGTCTTTATCATAAATAGGATATATTTTGTGTTCAATTTTTGTTATCAGACAGTTAAAGAAGCAACTTCCTTCCAGTCTGGAACAATCATGAGTTTCCAATCCTGAACAATCAGAACAAAACTACTCTTGGCAGCTAATTCCATCTGCTTTTGTGTTACCAGAACATACCCATGGGCGACATTGCTACCAGCTGGTCTGTTAGCTCTCCCCTCTCAGCAGCTGCCTGGAGGACACCCTTCATATCTCCTTTCCACAACATGAGCTGCTGAAAGAGCTCTGGATGCCCATTCTCCAAGTGATGTTTTCCTGTTGGAAGCAAACACACTTCCTATCAGCATGAGTGCAATGGCATCTTTGCTAAACTAACCTGGCAAAAGTGAGATTATTCTAGGTTAAGATATTGCAGATTTGCATCTGAAAGATGTAAAAACTACTTGGGAAGAATGTCTTTTCTTCTTTATACACAGACCTGCGTTCTTAATCCTATACTTTAATCCACCGTAAAGAAAATCCAAGCACTTTTTCCAATTTGATTTCTCCTTGAATGTAACAGTTGCAATGAACATATTGTCAAAGTGGATTCATTATTCCACTTACCTTCCACATCAATCATCTTGTGCAGAGAAGCCCTGTCCATGAACAGCCCCAGGTGGATGCGATCCTTCAGGTCAGGGGACACATCTTCATTATTATCTAAACCAGATAAAAAGAATGAATATTCAAGATGTGGTAAAACACTGGAAACTAGGACCTCCCAAGTCACTGTACCACTCTATTACACTCAACTGTTGGCAAATACTTACGTCTTCTACTTTTTTTCCTGTACAGCGGATTTAACAATTTGCAGATGAACATTTAGAACTTACATCTCTAAGTTTGATTAGAAGGACCGTGTTAGTGCAGAACATTTGTTCTAAATCAAACGCAGCACGTTCCTTTGAGTTGTCTAAGGAGCAAGACTGTGAGAATACAAACATCTCCCTCATGGCTTATTTTCTCCGGCCCATATTATACTTCTGGAGGTGAAGAACACTCTGCACGTAGGCAGACAATTCTACCCTATCTCCACAACACAGCGACTCAAAACCTGTCTGAAGTGGCTACAGAAAGCTGAAACACTGCAAGAGAAGTTCGGCAAGACACCACAACTAGTCACACACTTTGATAAAGGTAAGAATTTAAAAAAAATAATGCTTAGTGGTCAAAGTGAAGTCCTTGGACGTATGCTTCTGAATACTTTAGAGCTCCTACCCTCTAAGTATTTTCATTTTAGACTAATACCTTTGGTTTTCAGACACGTAGCCAGCCTCAAACAGTCCTGATGCAATTCATCTTTTGATCTGTGATCCATGAATGTGCTGAAGGGTAGAATAGAACGAGGCTTCCTCTTCTTCAGGGCGGCATCAAGAGCTGAAAAATCAGACACATTTTAGTCGCAGCTGCACAGTTCCAGGAGTCTCCTACAGCAGTTTTCTCCAATGTATTCCAAAACCCACTCTTCCTCACACAGGAGAACAAAAACCAGATGCTCAAGTGCCACATGCATCTCTGTTGTGACAACTCTGGCTTTTGAATACTGATCACTTTGCGTATTTTTCTGCCCATCTTGCCTGGGATGAAAACTAGCAACTAAAATGCAGTATATTAAGCCCACATTAAACAACTACTCAATTGACCTGACAAGCAGGACAAATAAAAGAAGCAGCATCTTAAAATGTTGAAGAGATTTTAAAAGCACACTCTTCTTTCTCTGGCACTTATTTGGTGTCAAATTAGGAAGGGAAGCTGCAGCCAAACAGAGGCCTAGCATGAGGAACTCTGCCTTCATGCAAGACTGTTAAAAGTCCCCAAAAAATACTAACTTGGTTTCTCTTTAGGTGGATCCTTTTTCACAGCAGTGGCTTTCTGGGTCACAAACGGCTTTGGCAAATTGAATGAAGAGTAATCATACGCAGGTGAAGATGTATCCTTGGACACTGTGGTGTTAAGTGATAAAAAAGGAAAAACAATACATGGAAAAGCCCACAGCAGAATACTTGATATATTCACATTCTATTACATTAATTTCAAATATACAGAAACCAAGCTTTGCTTTGCCATGGAACTTAAAAGCTTTTTAGGGAAAGGAAACCTCAAGAAAACATTACAGAACCGTCAGAAAGCTAAATAAGACGTCAACAGACACTAAAGCTCTACCAGTATTTTAAGATTTATCACCAGAAGGCAACACTGATCAAAAATTACACGGTTTCAAGCCAAACACAGTAACTCTGTTCATCAGGCCAGAATCTTCTTATTTAAAGACAGTTAATTCTAAACTAGTTTAGAAAATTATGAAAGGCATTCCAGAACTGTGTTTTGTTCAAGTGAACTGTTTCAATAGAACCATGTTATGAGAAACTCTGCATGAAAATATTAAACTTGGTGATGCACTGAGGGCTAAACAGTCTGGGAACCATTGAACTAAGATGATTTGATTATTACCAGTCATGGAGACACTATCAGGCAACTCCGTCTCCTGAGTTTCTTTTTCTCCTTCGTGGTCCGACACTCCATTTTCCTCTAGCAACGTTTCCTTCACACTCTCATCTCCGTTCACAGCATCACTTAGATCCTGCTTGGCTGGACTCTTTCCTATAGGCTTTTTTTTCTTCTTGGTTTTGACTTTTGGTTGCATACTTCTTTTTTTCTCCAATTCTATACTCTTTTTGCCTGTAAAAGGTTGCAAAAGTTACACAGATATTATCTGTAGAGATTTTTACTGTATTAGCTGTCTGTCTCTCAAGATCAACATTTAGTTTCCAAATAAAACTCAATTTAAACCTAGACAGTTTATTCCTGAAGAGCTAGCAGGCAGATTTGGAATTCAGCATAAGAACTTATCATACCATTTCAATGTGGCAACCCTCTATTTCCCAGCTCCCAACGTGGTTTTCAGGAAATGATCTTCTGTTTGGATATACTTACCCTGAGGAGGCCGTGTATGCTCCTGCTTTGAGATCTGCCATTTGTGAACAGAAAAATCATCCGCTCCTGTATAAACAGAATCTGAATCCACTGGTGACCACTGGACACTCAGCAGCCGGCCCTGGTGCCCTCGATAGTTGCAGAGTGGCTCTTCCTTCATAACATCCCATACCTTATTATAAACAAGAAAGAGATCCGATTACTCAGAAAGTCTCATCTTCCCCTAATACTTGCATTTTCTCTTTGGTTATTTGCACTTGTAGGAGTTTCTCTTTTAGGGTGTTTGCACAGGGATTTCAAATACCAACATGCAAAGGGAGAAAATTCAGGGCTTCCTTTGTTTGCCATCGGTACATTTGCGTAACTTCTTTCTTTTTTAAGGATCCAAAAGTGCCAATATGAGAACAATAATGACTGGATTTACAAATCAACTCGCAAGTCGCAAAAACACTGGATACGTGCATATCAGGTATCAAGTAACCAGGAGATAGTGACCAAGGATAAACATGCAGTACTTCACCGGTTTATCTCACGAAAGCAGCGTTGCCGTTTACTCAGCTTGGTTCTAAAACACTGTAGAATGGATGATTTGAAACTAAAAGAAACGCACTTCTGCGTGGCTGTGGAGCAATACCTGTGCAGTGCCATCATAGCAAGCAGATACCAATCTTCCCTCATGGTGGGGGCTCCAAGAAAGACTTGTGATTTTAGCTGTGTGCCCAGCCAGAGTTCGAAAAGGCTCTGTTATTGTCACAGGACTTTCTGAAGTGCTCTCTGAAAAAAAAAAAAAGAAAAGGCTCAAGTACGGCCACAAGACAAACCAGGAGTAAACCAAAACAAGATGCCAAGAATTGGAATATAATCTGCAAACCATTACCTACAACGCTCTTCAGATTATGCACATAAATAGTGGCATTGATTGAGCCTGAAGCTATCAAGTAACTCAGGTCTGGCTGGCTCCCATGCTCATGATGCCAACGAATAGCGTTAATCAGTTTATGGTGTTGCTGGATAGTGCAGAGCAACTTCAAGTCTGGCGCCTGAAATATTTCAATTGACCTGAAATGTAAGAGCGAAAGTGTAAGAACTCCAGCGGTCACTGAAAATGGGGATTTTTTTTGTTATCCTGCATGAGCAGAATTACAGAACATGAAATAGAGTAACTAAATGAGTTTTTCTTTTCTTCTCAAACCCTCATTTAGTACATCAGCAAAAGTGCGTTTCAACCAGATCCTTGAAAAATAATTTAACATAATGACGTAAATTCTTCATGCCAAAGGCGGCTAAACCAAGTAACAGCAAGGAATGCTGTATTATCACAATTCCAATACATTGCCAGTGAAAGAACAGAGACAAACCAGGGCAACAAAAAGTACTTTTGCTTCACAAACTAGGTGGGAGTGTTGATCTGCTTGAGGGTAGGAAGGCTCTACAGAGGGACCTGGACAGGCTGGATCGATGGGCCAAGGCCAATTGGATGAGGTTTAATAAGGCCAAGTGCCGGGTCCTGCATTTCGGTCACAACAACCCCAAGCAACGCTACAGGCTCAGGGAAGAGTGGCTAGAAAGCTGCCCGGCAGAAAAGGACCTGGGGGTGCTGGTGGACAACCAGCTTCACATGAGCCAGCAGTGTGCCCAGGTGGCCAAGAAGGCCAACAGCATTCTGGCTTGTATCAGGAATAGCATGGCCAGCAGGAGTAGGGAGGTGATCGTGCTTCTGTACCCGGCACTGGTGAGGCCTCACCTCGAGTGCTGTGTTCAGTTCTGGGCCCCTCTGTACAAGAGGGACATTGAAGTGCTGGAGCAGGTCCAGAGGAGAGCTACCAAGCTGGTGAGGGGTCTGGAGACCAAGCCATGTGAGGAGAGGCTGAGGGAACTGGACATGTTTAGTTTGGAGAAGAGGAGGCTGAGGGGAGACCTCATTGCCCTCTACAACTACCTGACAGGAGGCTGCAGAGAGGTGGGGGTTGGCCTCTTCTCCCAGGTGAATAATGACAGGACCAGAGGAAATGGTCTGAAGCTGTGGCAGGGGAGGTTTAGATTAGATATTTGGAAGAATTCCTTTACTGAAAGAGTGGTCAGGCACTGGAACAGCCTGCCCAGGGAGGTGGTTGAGTCACCATCCCTAGAGGTGTTTAAGAAATGTGTAGATTTGGCACTTCAGGGCATGCTCTAGTGTCAGAAGTTGTAGGGGTTTTTTTTGTGTGTGTATGGTTGGACACGATGATCTCAAAGGTCCTTTCCAACCATGAAGATTTTATGACTCTATGATTCACTGTAGTGGTTCTTATCAAGATCAGCACATATACCACATTAACCTACAAGTGAAACATACCCATCTTCATTGCCAAGAGCCAAGAGTTTGCCATCCGGTTTCCAGCTGATCTCTGTACGCGCAGGCAGTTTGTGCTGTAGAGAGAAGACACAACTCTTACCGAAAACTCTTAAATCTCTCTCATATACATTCAACAGAGGAAGACTGGCAACTGGACAGAGTTGCAGTTAGTCCACAAAATGAAAGTCACAAAAAGGTTCATTGCTTTTGTAGCAGTGACATGAGCTTGAGCAATTAAGAAAGACTGAATGAACTGATGCAAGAACCAGTGATTATTTTTATCAGGTCAGTGAAATGTCTCAAAGGAAGTTTGTCTGGATTCCAGTAGGACCTTGATCTCCTTATGCTCCTTGGAAAGCCCAGACATTGCAAGCTAATTCTATCATATTTCAAAAGAAATCAAAGTTCACTTGTATTATTTCTATTCTTTCTAATTCTGACAAAAGCTACTTACAATTTAAAATTTAGATACCTAAAAATCATTGTCTCATTGCCTGTGACATTAGTCTCAACCCCCAGTGATTCTGCTACTCAAGGAAGAAGCCAAAACCCATCTGATACAGATCAATATAGTTTGAGTAATTTCAGTTGACTTATGGTGACTTAAAGCAACTGAAGATCAAACCCATGTCACTTATTTTGTACTTTCAACTAAGAAATGACTGATGATACTTCACTGCATACTCTCACTGCAGGTTTCAAATTTTTTATTTGTTACAGATACATCATGAAGGCAAAATCAGAAACGTATGCCATCAAGACCATAGAAACTATGACATGGTTAACATGAATCCATAAAACCCCCTTAAAATAATACTCACTTTGATTGAATTAGTGTCTCGGATGACTTTGTTGATGTCATTTGCCTCTCCATTAAGCTTCCAGGGGTTGTGTTGAAAAACAATACCTTCTCCAGCACAACTATATAAAGTTACAGAGGGCTGTTCACCTTCTCCTTCTATCCAACAGAGAAAAAAAGCTAAATATACAATGTTCTTCGGCTTTCCCAGAAGCAATCACTCCCACTATAAATCAAAACATTATTTTAAAAGGCTACATACACACTTCAGTTGCCTGTGATCCAGCAGCGAGAAATTCTCACAATACAATCCTCTGAAAGGACCTCTCATTTCTACCAATAGATCTCTCCATAGCACAATCACTGCAAGCATTAAAATTCCCTTTAAAGTTTGGTCCTTAAAAAAATTCAAGGTGTGTAAGAAAAGCTAATGGAGCTGTTCTGTTTAGTTCAGCTGGTAGGAATGTACTTCTGGAGCTAAGGAACACATATTTGGTCTGATGCAGTTACTGCAGGAAGCCTGTGCAGAGTTACTGGCCTGTAATACTCTGAAGTAAGCACTGAGGTGTGGTACGCTACTCCCATCTATTTCCTGAAGCTATTAGAATTAGAAGAGATTGTTTTGCTCCCTTGCAAAACTATTAACAATTCCTCAAGCAGAATGCACTCTTAGCTCTTAGAAAGGATTGCTTCCAAGCAAATGGTGTTCCTTTTCCTAAGAAGGGAGGGCATACCAACCGCATGGCATCTGTGTGCTCTGCATGGATGTTCCACTTTGTCACAAGGTGCTGGAAGACTCACCAGAAGACAGAGGAGGAGTTGGAGGCCCCCAGGCTAACGTGTACACAGTCTTCTTGTGGTAAGTACTGGAGATCTGAGGTGGCTTATTCTTAGCGCTGGGTGGGATGATAAGGAAGCAGGGGCAGTCAGATTTCAGCAAAGGGGAAAAAAATAAAAGCAAAATAATTTAAAAAAAACACAGACACCATGTGCTATAATATGCTAAAGAAATGGCTCAACCAAGTCCTTCTTTAACTTCTCCTGTAGGACGCTACTAAAAACATAACAGAACTGTCCCGATGACCTGCACCTGCATGTTGCTCTTCATTCTCTGAAAATGTCTTTCTGGCTAAAGTTTTCCTTGACTGATGTCCTCCCACAGATGACCTCCGGTCATGTAATTTGAGTAAGATTACCTGAGAAGCTAATTTAATCCTAGTCTTGTCTAACAGTAAAAACATCCCTCAGGAAAGACCACACCCCCTATGCATGGTAATATACCAGCAGGATCTGACACTAATAAATTGGAAAGCTCCTTTCTTACCTGCTGGAGAAGGTGTCAAATATGCCAACTTTTCCATCATCTGTTCCAAAAGCCAAGCAGCCTTCCTTAGTTGGATGCCAGGATAACTGCAAGCAAAACAGAAAGAGGCCCATAATGACACAAGCTACAAACACTTTATTTCTAAGTAATAAACAAAAAGAAAACACTGAAACTCATGAGCAAGCACCATCCCTTATACCCACCCCTCCAACTACAGCCGCTTGATTTGATCACTCCGCTGTGTGTATCAAAGACTCTCCCCCTACGAGCTATTGTGGGATAAGATGAAAGGGACTAAAATCATTAAAATACTATTTGCCATCTACATTATAAAACAGAAATGGAGAACATGGTAGTATGGTGAGAAAACTTTTGGTGTGAACAAGAATAACTGCCATGTTTTACTGCTGCCAGCAATTTTATCAGGCAGAAGCCTCTTGCCAACCGCTGGTCAAACCCAAACTGAATACATCCATGTTGGTTTTTGTGCATGTCAAACTTCCTATCAGACCAAGGGAAACCATGGATGAAGCAAGGAAGGATCACAAAGGAGGATAAAAGTGAAAAATTAATTTAACAGCCAGCTGGACTTCAGCTGATTTTCACTAGATGTAATGCAAGCATCTAAGGCTGTAAAAAGGTCTGAAAATTTGCTGCCAGATTCTCAAATGCTTACCAAAAGAATCAAGTAGAGAAGGAACAACTTGGCTTTATGTATTTTCAGTTGGGAAAAACCTTCTTCAGAGTGAAAAGAGAAGAGACAAGGGGAAAAAAAAGGGAATCAAAAGCACACTTACTGCTGTAACTTTGGACTTTATGCTTTGCCAGAAGGTTTTAACATCATAAATATTGTTCATGGACAAAGTATTCCACACCCGGATCATGCTGTCTCCAACACCGATGGCAAGACAGCCCGTGTCCACAGGGGAGAAGGCAAGACTATAGACGAATCCCCCAAGAGAAGGCATGGTCCAGCTACAATCGAGAGTTGATAGGTCCCAGCACTTCACCTGAAGAATATTTAAGGAACATGGAATGGTTATATGTAGGGTGACTGGTACCACAAGGGAAAACAAAGCATGAGTGAGATGAAGAATCAAAGGGTCAAATTCAAGGCTTGACACAGTACGTGATCTGCACCTAGAGGATTACATGTCACAGACAGGGCTGCGATAGTTGGAACACTGTAATGGAATGGGCAAAATGAGTACATTTTGATACTACGAGTGCTCTGCTGCCTGTAAAAGGCAAGAAGTTAAAAAATTAAAATAGATGCTTTAGTTTGTACAAGTAAATGATTTTAAGACGAAAAATAGACCTTTTAAAAATGAAACATACAGGAAAAAGAGAAGGTAAACTCCCTTTATTAAATGACATTCAAGTCCAGAATGTCATTACCATTCACTCCACCATGGTAAGGACTTGAGCTTATAAACTAACAAAAATACACACAACCTGCGCTCGTAACAAATTTAAAGCAATGATGTTATAAAATGCTGCAAGAAACCCACTTTAAGAGAAAATCTGTGGCCCTAAAAGGGGTAGCTGCACTCAGTCAAACTGTATAGGTACAGCTATTTTTATGTTAATTTTATAAATGGTTCTTACATCTCTGTCCATTGAAATGGAAAAAAGGAGCTCTTTGTCATGACGCTTCACAGAACTCAGATTGAAGACAATGCGGGAGTGATTTTGTCCTTCTGAAGATCCTAGAAGAGTCCACTTGCGTTTTCCAGATTGGGTCAAATCCCAGAGCAGCAGTTCTCCTCTGCAAAATGTAAAGGGTGTACTTCATTGTTCACTTCAAAGCAGTAATATAGACTAAATATAGACTATATTACATGTGCAAGAGTAATACAGCTAGCCACACATCCACTACATGTGCCTATACATAGACACACACATAAACAGCACCCGACAAATGATATCTATAGTTAACCACACTGAAAACTGACATGTCCTTTTTCTCCCATTAGATGGGCAAACCATTACCAGTCAATATTCAGTTAGATCATCAGACAAATTACGGGACAAGTAGTAGTTTTTTACTACTGAACTCCCATTTTAACTCCTGGCCTGTCTTCTCTCCACTTATACTGGGAAGAAAAGGGGCGTCCAAGGTTCCCACCCAGTTCTTCCTTAAGTATTAATATGCAGGTACTGAGGGTACCCAGGCTGCTGTGTCCCCTACTTACCCAAAAGAGCTGGACACAATTTCTGTGGAACGACCAGAAGGCCAGTGAACAGTCAGCCAAATGCGCTCTTTAACAGCAGGATCTACAGCTCCACCTCTTCTCTTCGTGGGTGGCAACTTCAAAGTCATTACACCTACAGAACAAAGAGGGATCACCTAGACCTAGTACATCAGAATTCTCTGAGAGATGAAGTAGTCCTGTAAATCTGAAGCTTTAAGTACACTCCCCATGCTTTAAACTATCAAGTCAGCAAGTGAAGGCCACAGTTAGAGAAGAACTCTGCCATCATATTGTTATTGTTTATCTCCTATTATTAATCTTACTTACTTCTGCCTCGAGTATAGCTCCATATTCGTATGGTCTGATCTTTGCTTCCTGAAGCCAGGTAACAACCTTTCTTCATGGTTGTGTCCTGTGTCAACTCCCCATTTGGAACTTTGCCTTCCTCTGAAGGAACTATTGAATACCATTGAAGCCATGTTATTATACTTTAAAATCAAAGCTTTATAAAACTTAAAATATATTGATTTGTATCAGAACATACTTTATTGAACTTTCCAGTTGCCTTTGCTTAGCTACTTACTCACTTTCTACAAGGAATTCAAGTCTCTAGAGGACATTTACATGAGCTACAAACCACAAACTATTAATCACTTCTACGTACCTTGGAGCTCATCTTGCCAAGCAGATAACCTTTCTTCGCCAGGCACAGGGCACCAGGCCAGACAATGTATTTCATCGTCATGGCCTCTTAGTCGATGGAGTACTTCTCTTTTCCTGCTGATATCAATTACAACCACCATGCCATCCTTGTAGCTACAAACAGAGACTTAAATTAATGAAGAGATTCTTGGATCCTTGTGGAATAATATCTGAGTCGATTTCCAAGGTCTTTACCAGGATTGCTATCACCATTTTACAGACAGAGAAGACAAATCACAAGCAGCAATGGGACTAACGGCCTAACTGTCAATGGGACTCCAGTATAGCACTGGTGTACCTGCAGCTGCCTTTTCAAGAAGTGCAACCGGTACATTTGGCTTCAAAAATGACAGCAATTGGTTAGTAATACAGCTATCAGAAACTTAAAAAAAACCCAACAGTGGCTTTTATACAAGGGAAACTTTTCCCTTTAACACAAATGCATATTACTTTCATTCCATCCCTCCCCTTGTGTTTGTTCTTCAAGAGAATTCTATCATCGAGTCTGAGGGGCTTTCATGCCCTACTCTGGTCAATAGTCTTGGGTGTCTAAAGGACTGGAATTGCAGTGGCTGACCAAAGCCTAGAAAAACTAAAAAACTCTCTTCAGATCAAGTAACCTATAATGCAAGAAACACCAGTGAAGTCTAATTAAAAACCAACAGTTTAAACAAACTTCAGAGATGCAAACCAAACCTGGACCCTTACATTGTTATGGATTTCAATGTCTTTCAGGTCTACCAAATCTAAACATTATTTCTAAATTATTGTATACCAGAAGAAAAAAACAGCCACCAAACCCTTTGAAAAATAACCTTACAATTGCGTAGCAAAACTTCACAGTAAGGCTCTTACAGAAGAAGAATGGAAAACAAAACGTAATGAATATTTACCCAATCGCCACAAGGTTTTCATGATGAGGAGAACAAGTGAGACAAAAAATTGTCCGAGGCTCTGGGAAGAACTGCTGGCTGTCACTTCTGTTGTGCCAGTAACAAACAATTATACCTTTTTCATCACCAGATACAATCAGATCTTTCACAAGAGGTGACCAGTGCAACGCTGAGATCGCGTTCTGAAGAAAAAGAATTGAATAGATTTAAAGCTGTTTTACCACCATCTAGCACAGAATAACAGGCAGAAGATAATCTGTGAGTATCCCCTAGCATCAGCTGAGTTTGTTCTAAAGCATTTCAGTTCTCTTGGGCTTCGGCATGGTGGATGCATTTGCCGATATGGTGTCCTGGGTGACGTGTCCTGGGTGACCGCAACTGTTCAAATGTATGTTCTCAGTCTGTCCTGTGTGGAACAATAACTTGCTGAGAAGATTTTAAGTGAGCTGGGTTAAATGGCAATGAGTATGCGCTGCGAGCATACTTGCTTACTGAGGCTTTGATGGTAACCAACAGCTTATTGAGGTGATGTAACAACGCTGCAGACCTAAGGCTAGAAAAAAACGCTGGCCAGAAGCATTCAACGGTTTTAATTTCACCGGGTTTGAAAATCCTTTGCTAAAGTAACATCACCCTGCTTGGCATGCAAGACCTACAAAAACCCACCCCACCCTCTGAGTTCATTCTGCCTCGCCCTCTCTGTCCCCGCAGTGCTGGTTCCCGGTTGGGCACCCTACGTGGTTCAGGCTGTGCTCTGCCACCGGAGAAGCCCCTACCTGGTGCAGGCTGTGCTCCGCCACCGGAGCGAGGGCCTCCGTGTCCCAAATCTGGACGCTTCCATCGTCGGAGCTGCTGGCGCAGAGGCTGCTCTGCCCTGGGCACTGGCAAAACGCAAATCCGGAGATCCTGTCCGTGTGCCCGATGAGTTCTCCTGCACCGACAGCAACAGACCGCGATGGGACCCCCGGTGAGCGCACGGCACCTTCCCAAACCCGGCCCCCCCCCCCGTGTCCCCCGGGGCTCCCGCTGCCTCCCCGAACCCCGGGGCTCCTCTGCCCAAGCGGCTCCCAGCGGAGGGGCGGCCCCACGGGGCCGGGCCGTCCCTATAAAAGGCCGGAGGGGTCAGGGAGTGCTGCCGTCGGGCTGGGGGAGTCAAGGAAGGCCGCCGGCGGGCCCGGGGTCCCCGCAGGAGCAGGTCGTGCCGGTACCGTAAAACGCGGGTGCGCCGCCGCTAACATCCAGCAGGCAGACGCGGTGCCTCGCCGCGAAGCCGAAGAGGCGGCCATCGCCGCTGGTGTCGCTGCAGCGGCTGCTGTACCAGTTGGGCGAGGCGGGCAGCACCCGCACCGCCGCCATCGCCCCAGGTCGCTCCGCGCAGCCCCACGCTCCCCGCCGCGGGCGCTGCCGCCAAGCGCCGCGCACGCCGTCGCAAACCGTCGCAAACAATGCACGCCGCTGCGCGTGCGCCGAGAGCGCCTGCCGTCAAGCGAGGCGGGGAAGATGGCGGCGCGGTGGGCGGTTAACGCGGGTAAGTCTGAGGGGATGGAACGGAGCTCTGGTCTTGGGAGTTCTCGCCTGCTTTTTCCTTGCTCATTGTGCTGCTTTCTTGCAGGGAGTGCATGGGCGTGCAGGCTGCTCGGCTGGGCGTGGCCGGAGAGGTGAGTCTGGCTCAGCCGCCGTCCTGGTGTAGGCCCGTCCTTACTGCGCCCTGGGCAGTGGGGCTTGGGCCGCTTCGGTCGAGGGGTCCTCGAGGCTGGAGACTCCCCGGGTCATTGGCTCGGCCTTCTCACTGGCTTTTTTTGTTCTGCTCTGCCCCGAAGCTGTGGGGAACAGGTCGCTCCGTGTCTCTGTAGTGTCTTTTTGTGTACTTGGAGATTGTAGCGGGATGGAGGTGTCTCTGTTTCTTTCCTGACACCTTTCTATTGAGCATCCAGGTTTCCTTTACAATGCACAGTAACATAGTACCTGTTGCTCCCCTCTGCGCTCTCTCCAATCACTGTTTTTTCTGTGGTTGCTGGTCTTTCCCCTGGGTCTAGAGGAATGGCAAAATTGTGCTGGGGGAGCATTGGCCACTGCTGACTGTATCCCTGACTTCAAAAGAAAGGCTGATGTGCATTCTCAAAGTGCAGAGCTTTGGTCTCTGCTAGAGCCTGTGGCGTTGAACTGCAGAGACCTGTGTTACTAAAGGAAGAAGAAATAGGCTTGTGTTGCCTGTGCTTTGCTTATTGCCTTGCACTTGAACAGAGTTACATGCCAATTGTTTGTTTTACTCAGTTCTTCTAGTCTGTATGTCTCCCACTTGGTGCTTATGCGTGAATCTTTTTAGAAAGGTGCTTCACTCTTTTCTTTCTTGTTTGTCTTACTCATATATAATGTACTCTTGTTTGTTACTCGTCACTGTTTTCTTTTGCTTACAATGTTTTTTTGTCCTTTTCTCCTAAAGCTAAGATAAATAGAGTTGCTCTTCGTATGAGGTTGGATTATCTTAAGATAGAGGGAATGTAAGATTCTGTAGTTTGTCTGCTAATACCAGGAAGACAATCCTTAATTTGTTACTGCTTAAGTTGTTAACTTGCAAAAATTGTATTTGTTTTGTGCTTGTCAAATATTTTCCTGTATTAGTCGATTATGTTATGTCTGATTAATTCTCTTGATGAGTGAAATTTTTCAATATTAAGCAAATAAACCAGTTTTGGTAAATATCTGAAAAAATACTCCAGAACATTTAAATTTGTGTCTTACGCTACTGCCTACTGATAGGATATGAAAACTTTATGGTGTACAACACCCTCTTGAAACTAATCAACGTGTTCTGATTGCCAGTCATTTCTAAAATGCTTTACATGAAGCGATTCAAGCCTTAGTAGAACTCACACTATTTGGTCTTGAACTCATCTGTTTTTTGTAGTTACAAGCGGCTGCCCGGTACTGCCTTTATCTAGTCAGCAGGGGGCAAAATGTAGCTTGTTTTTTTCTGAATCTGAGGTGAGCAAGCTGACGGAAAACTAGAGGTTTTTTGCGATCAGCTACTGTTGATTGCATTTTGAAAGTAGTTTGCAATCTTTCAATTTCAGAACGTTTATAAACTTCTAATGCTTTGTTGATACTCAGTCCCTGTAAAAACTAGAAATTTTTGCTGCTAAAAATGTTGCTGGTAAAAGTTAAATAAGTATTGGCTGGTCTTGGAGAAGATATAAATTGTTTGTGTGGGTAATGAACTCCACATAAGAACAAAGAGGTGACTGTGTCTTTGTGTGACGATCCAGGGACACTTAATGTGGAATCTCATGCTATACCGACGTCACTTCTGGTCTGTGGTTTGCTTTAGGAAGCCTGAGACTTCTTGTTGAATTAAAAAGCCCTTTCAACGTAAACTATAGAGGACTTGAACAGTTTTATTTTGTAAGTGTCAAATGTGTTGATTCTCTTGATCAAGACAAGTAAGTTCACAATTTTCCACGTAAACTGGACAAAGAACTCAAGTTCAGCAGCAAAGACTGTGGTCTTGTCTTGCAGGTGGCTAGCATCTGGTAGCCTTTTTCCTCTGTCATGCATCCACACCAGCACATCTCTGGAGAAATTTGGGAAGTGGGAGAAAAAGAACAGGATTGTTTACCCTCCGCAGCTGCCTGGAGAACCTCGCAGACCAGCTGTAAGGATACACCTGTGAATTTCCTTACCTGTTTATGTTTATCAGTTTCCAAACAGTGTGTCACACTCTCTTGGTGGCTCCACAAAACACTAGTTTGATAGCTTATTCATTTGTTATTTAAGATTTTAGTCAGTTTGGCATATCTACATTGTGAAAGTTAACCTCACTTTGAATGTTTTCATTTTCTAAATTATATTGGAGCTTAAAGTTGCTTGCAGCTGATCACCTACCTAATGTGTGACACGAACTGCAAAGGTACTACCCTCTCTTTGTAGAAATCTCTGAACTATAAGAAGGTAGAAGTTACTAAGGAGGTATCATTATACAGTCTTTCTGTTTTTACTGACAGTAAATAACTAGAGAAGAATGTGATTGTATTGTTGCTTCTGTGACCAAAGTTCCAAGTGTAACTTTCCTTGAGTAGTGGAACTAGTGGTGCCTGTTTTGATGTAGGCACAATAGAGTGCAGGCTCTTTTCACTTCTTAATTTCCCTGCGTTACAGATTCTCTGAGGTCTGATAATGTGTTGTCTCTTGCTGTGGCCTCCCCTTAACGAAGCTATTCAGAGATTGTTTTCTATCATAGTGGTTGATTGAAATGTTTACTATGGACTGAGAGGTTCTAGTTAGGTGGGGAGGGACATGCAAGTCATATCTGGCATATGACTGCAGGAGGGTTGTTTTTTTTTTTTTCCTTAGGAAGCATTTTATACTCTACTGAGTTGTTTCTTCAGCGTGTGGCAAGTAACTTGTGTTTTACTAAACTATAAACTGAAGCAAAGAATCTAAAATCCTTTTGTTAACCTGTATGCCCTGTGTAGGGCCGCCTGCTGGCCATTCAAGACAGCTTTTGGAAAAGTTATCGTATGTAACATGGTCAATTTTTAAAATGCAGTCATAACAGATTAGTTTTTGCTAAGAGCAGGTTTATGCCTGTTTCTCTATCCCCTTTTATTGGTCACTTTATAACTAGGAAGTACAGTTATATGTGAACAGAAGAAAGCAACTTAATTGAAGTCACACATGAAAACTAAATGTTGTATATTTGGTCACTGAAGGGACTAATGAGTGATGCTTTCTCTACACCACAGCCTGGGAGAATTTTATGTGAATTCTTCAGTATTTCCTCATTCTCAAGAACTGATACTTTGAAATTCCATTTTTGTAATTGTTCTTCCGTAGGAATTAATGTGTTGTGGCCTCTGTTAGGCATACTGCTCAGTGGAGTAGAGTATTTGCATCTCAAATGAACAGGGTTTTTTTGGGCATGTGCTTTTGTGGGCAATGAACGTTTATTGCTTCTGTGAACATTATGGCCTAGGATGTAGAAATACATGCTGTGTACTGTGCTCACTAATGCAATGTATGTGAAAATGCAGTTATTTACCAACTTGCTTATTAAATCAGTTTTTTACCTGTTCATAAAGAATGCCATCTCTTTCAAATTTGTATTGATGTTAAATTTTACTAGCTAGTTTTGGTCCCTATTGGTACAGTAATGATGTTAAATGGGTCTTTGGAGACAGCTCTTCACGCCAATCAAACTTGAAATTATCTTCACTTCTGAAGAGCTAATTAAGTTCACTTTGGTAATATTGTTTAGTTGCTATCCCAGTAAGTTGACAGCAGAGTAACGTTTTTACGACTAAATGGCATGTCAGTCTTGGACTGCTTCAAAAGGTGGGAGAAGGAAAGGAAAAGATGATGAAAAATACTCTGATTATTCTTTTCAGGGACTTCTGTTTATAAACTAATTCTCATATGGTTAGATTAAAATTTTCTGTATGCTAGCTACTTTTTTTTAATGCTTTCAGTTTCAAATGTCAAAGGTATGCCTGATCTGGTATGTTCATGGCATAGTAGGGGGAATCTTACTTATTTTATTCATAGTAAGAAAACAGATTGTGGAGCAGGCATGTCTGCTCCATGCTTGTTTTCACAGCAAAATTACTGATCCACTAACTTTTTTTTTGCACCTAGGAAATATATCACTGTCGGAGGGAAATAAAATATAGCAAAGATAAGATGTGGTATTTGGCAAAACTGGTAAGCAAGAAGTACTTTGTACTGTATTTGTTAGAACACAGAATTTAATTGCTGTATTTGCCTTAACAGCTTAGTTCAATCACAGTCTAATCAGCATCTTCATAATGGAGTCCTGGGGAAGAGCGTGCATCTGTGCAGGCAAACAGTTGTTTGTAGTTTGGTTTAGCTGCTTTATCCTGGTACACTCTCGAATGTGTACCCAGGATCATATGCAGATTGTGCTCTGTGGAAGAATTTTCATGTTGGTTTCTGCCTAGTAGTAGATCACAAGGGGAACTTGGAAGGATAGTAAAGGGCTGTTCTTATCTTTAAAAAAAAATAAATTAAAAAAATTTTGAATATTTTATCAATATTTACTCAATGTTTAACTCAGAATTCCTGTGTGTAAGATATTACGTTGAAGAAATGGTAATTAAGGAAATAAGTCTTTTGATTTGCTCTTTGTAATGGCAAAATAATTTAAATACTGTCTTCTGAATAAGAAAAGGAAAATATTTGCAATTGCAGAAGTTAACTTTAACACTTTGCTTGCAGATAAAAGGCATGTCCATTGATCAGGCTCTTGCTCAGTTGGAATTCAGTGATAAAAAGGGAGCAAAGGTGATCAAAGAGGTATGTAGTAGTATTCTTTAACACTCCTAGTTTCAAGAAAACTTTAAAATTAATACCTATCACCAGAAGTTTGGGGATGTTTCTATATCTGTGTTTTTCTATGTTTCTATTAAGCCTGTTGGGACCACATTCAAACGACCTTTTTTTTGTAGCAGTCACGTAATGTTGGGACTTAAGAATATGCATAGGTCACTTATATTGGCTCTTTTAACTTGTAATGATAATAAATTACATAGGCGTGCCCTCTCTAACAATGTTTGGTGTTAAATTCATGGTAAATAACGTAGAACCCTAGTCACTAACGGCTGCTACATCTGTGTGCTTTGACTCTTAAAATTGTGAGAGACGAAGGATATCATCAGGGAAAGGATTGAGTTTTGTAAAGGCATGAAAGCTTTTCATACACTGTAGTTGTTAGGAGTCTCAAATTACTTATTTTTCTCATCTGAGGCATTGATTTCTGGCATAATAATGACAAAGTATCCTGTATTAGCTGAAAATACTGAATGGCCTAAGTTCCTTTTGCCCCCCTTGGAATTTGTAGTCTGGTGTCTAATTAGACAAAGGTCCATGGGTGGAAGGCTGACAGATGCTGGTGGGAACCATCTTTTCCACTCCCTTTCTTCCACAAAAATGTAATAAAGTTGTCCTGACACTTTTTCAGTCTGTATGCATAGCACATACTTATGTAAAAGATGTTTGTCGTTTAATAATTTTGATCTCTATAGAACACTTTTTCTGTAACTGAGTTAAACTTGCAATTTCTTCCATGTTATCTAGAGATAAGAAATAGCGTTGCTTAAATTCATACTCAGTATTCCCATTTCTCTTCCTTTTGTTACAGGTTCTGTTAGAAGCTCAGGAAATGGCAGTAAGAAATCACAACGTGGAATTCAAATCAAATTTACATATAGGTACTTTTTTTTTCTTGTTTCAGTGCAGAAATATGTCATCCTACCCTACAAAAAAGTTTTAACCTTAATAAGGTTTTGTTGCTTCAAATGGGCAGAAGTGAGTAGAGGATAGTTTCTAGTGAAATTATCTTTACCAAAACATAAAAGGTACGTGCTTCTGACTTGCAGCACAACTGAAGTTAGTGTGGTTGTTGAGCCTTCAACCATCAGTTTTGTTATAGTTGATGTCTGACTGGTGGTGGTCTGGAATCTGCTGGGTGCATTGTTTTTAAGGTGCGTTCATCTGAAAGTGAAATTTCTGCTCCCCATGTGAACAGAAAGTCCTGAGAGGGAAGATGCTTGACATGATTATGAGAGACTAGTCAACAAGAAGCAAACTGTTACTACTTTCTAATGTTGCCAGTGAACATAGATGCTGGAAGCTTTGTCTGTGGCTAATACTACTAGCTTTGCAGGATCGGAATCTAAACTTCTGTTAAAAACAGTATAAAAGTAAGTCAATATTGACAGACTTCTTAAAAAGGCTTTGTTATAGATGATTACAGGATAAGCTTGTAATAACTACAGCACTTTCTTGCCTAGAGAAGTGTTTACTTGTGGGTGTTCTTAGGCTCAAAGAAAAAAAATCCCATTTTGCCAAATATGGTAAAAATGTTATTAAGTTGACCTCATAAGTTTAAAGTAACCTGGATTGTAGAGCAGATTTGATTAGAATTCTTTGGAGCCTTCCAGGCCTCTGCCATAAGAAGGTTTATCTGCTAGTGCAGGACTGGATGTGTAGATAATGAAAATACCTATGATGAATCCAATAAAGGGAGAAAGGAGGCAAAATGAAGTCTGTAAGACTTACAGGAATTCATGAGACAAGCTACTAAAAAGCAATGGAATTAATACCACCTTCAGAAGAGCTGTGTAATCTAGTAAGTGCTCAGTGTAGCTTCCTTTGGATTTGTTCTTTACTATATATTTATATCTGCATGCATGCTTTCTCAGTTCACCTTTTTGGTGCTCCTGAGGAGTGTTAATTCAACTCATGGGTCTCTCTATAACAGTAATCTGCCAAATGTAGTAGAAGAAAAATGGAGGGGAGAATCCTGAATAGAATTAAGTTTTCGTATGCAGTCATGAAAAATACACTGGCAAGACAGTATTTCAGTTGCAGATGCCTAGTAGTTTATTCTTGACTGAATAGTCTTCTCTCTCCCCCCGCCTTTTTCCTTCAGCTGAGTCACTGACGGGCAGAGGCCGCTATGTGAAGCGGATTCGTTACCATGGCAAAGGCATGTTTGGCATCATGAAAATCGTCAGGTGCCATTACTTTGTGAAGTTGGTGGAAGGTCCTCCTCCTCCTCCAGAGCCACCAAGGACTGGTTTTGACCAAGCAAAAGAATATGTGCAGCAGCTGCGAAGTAGAACCATTGTTAATACTCTGTGACAAACTTTTGTGACTGTATAGGTATTTCTTGTTTGACAATGTAAATACATGAAAGAATAATTAAAATCATGTTTTAGTTATATCTTTGGTGCTGCTGGAGCTGGATGATGCAAGAATGATCATAGGCTTTTTTCTTAATTGTCAAGCCATAGGTATGGAAAAATCTTGGAAAAGCAGCAACTCTTCCTGAGTTACTTGGACCACAGCATTCAAGCTCTACCCTGGACTATCAAATCTAGAATGTACAGTGCTATTACAAAGCTTGTAAGGAACTGTGGTTGTCCTCATTCGTGCAGCTGTTTGTTATGTATGGTTGGGCCTTTTATTGCGAAAATATGTGCTTGAAAGTCACCTTGTAAGATCAAGACTTGGACTAAAATTACTAAAATTTGACACGTTAAAGTAGCTACAACAGTGGAACAAAACAAGTAACAATAATAGTTGAGTTTATCAGGCAACAGTTTATGGTTTCTTTATCTGGGCTGTAATGCTCTTGCCTTACGGTCTCTGTTGTGCATCTTAGGAATTGTGTGTGGGAGCAGCGTATTAAAAAAAAAACAACAAACGTTTGAAGTTCAGGTTTGAACAGAGTCGGTAGGTGGCAATGTTTGGTTTGTCAGAGAGAGGAGGTGGCGGTGAAAACTTGCAGCATGTTGAAACTGTTCTTGATTCTGACCATGGCATTAATAGTCTGGTATGTGCATGGAGTTCAGGCTCTTCTCTGTGGAAACTCAATATGGGTAACAGGCACAATGTGGAGAAAAGCTTGTCTTGGTGAAAAGCAAACTAATTATTCTGCACTGTCTGGAAACAAACTGCTTTTGTAATGTTGAGGTGAGTAAAATGCTCTGTGGGTTTAATATGGAATGGCTTGTTACGTATACAAATCAGGCTTTCAGTTCTCTGAAAACAATTCAGTTTTTATCATTACTTTGCTGAAGAGAAAAAGACTGAGGTCAGTCGGGGGAATCTCATTTCACCCAGTCAAATTTTCAAGTCAGATGGCCAGAGATCATGAGCATCAGCATAAAAAGAGAATGAGTAGTTGCTTGTTTATGCAAATGTCTGATATTTAGACCTTCCTTTTCCATTCTGGGAACATTAGAATGGGAGATTAGATTGCATAGCTCACTTGGATCTTCTTACCACACCAACTAGTGGTAGCCTTTCTTACACGTATTTACTTTGATCAGTACTTGAATGATGGCAAAGGGAGAGTTCCTATAAGGAAACAAATTATCTTTGTTGTCTTAATGCAGGTGGCATACAGTTGTTTCTTTTGGCTACCGAAGAAAGGGTCTCATGATGTTAGAGTGTTAGAGGATTGTGAAGTTACGCAAGAAGTACATTTTTTTTTTCTGCAGTGCGCTTAACAGACATATTACTTGCTTTAGAGCCACAATCTAGTAACTTTTGTCTGAAAAATATGTTCCTGATAAAACTCTCTATCTCTGTAGTCCCTGATGTGCATTTGAAGAATTGTTTCTGGTGTACTATGATAAACAGCTGTGCTTTGCTCTGCCAGCTGCTGTTAAACTCTTTTGTCATAATGAATCTTTTACAAGTTGTAGCAAACTTGAGTCACTTAATCTTTCTGGGGGTCAGTGATCTGGGAGAAGACTATGGAATTGCAAAGTAATCCAAGCTTAATAGGCACTTGTCATCTAAGCATGTAAAACCTGGCTTCTAGATATTTTATTCCAGTACCTGTTTCTCCTGCATGCTGTAGATTTTGCCTTAGATACCGCGGTTGTATCCTTATAGATACTGTTGCTCTAGTTATGAATCTGCAGATGGGGAGAGAAGCGAGAATGTGACTGATGTCTTTTCCAGCTTGTTCGTGATGCAGCAGGTGGCCCTGATACTCTTTTAAACAAACAGACTTCGGTTTTTAAAATTTTTCAGTCAAAAAGCAAGGTTGTTGCTTGTCATTCTTGTTTTCTTTCTCAAAACAATAAATGAGAAGACTTTTGTTTTTTGGCATGTTTTTCAGCACTCCTTTTATTCCTTAGTACCCTTTTCTGCCTTCTTAAAGATGCGTAACCCGTACTGGATCCTTACAGTGTTAGCTGAGGAGGCTCCACAGCTGTCTGTAACAGTACAATGATGGGAGATTTGGTGAGATGAGGGGATTGAACTGGCTTGATCCCGGCCTTTTACTGGTGGGATGGCAAGTGGCTGAAGTGGTTTCTGCGATAGCAGCATCAAAGTTAGATATTTGATACTGATTGAGACAGGAAATTCCATGCTAACTGCAACAAGTCTTTAGCAGAAGAAGATAATTTATTACTGTGACCTCTAATAAAAGAACATTCTTAAATGAGCCATCACCAGAAGGGCGGGGGAGGAGAGGGAGGAGAGGCACCTAGGCCTCTACTTGATGCTAATTTTATTAGTAACATCGAGGGGCACTGTAAACTCACCACTTGTGTATGTATGTGCTGATGTTACAGAAACTGGAGAAGGAGCAAGTATGCATGAAGGTGTAGCAAGGCTTCAGGGAAATCTGAAGAGCGCAGAACTGTGAGCTGTGCTCAGCAATGTGAGATTTAATTGAGGAAAACTTTAAAACCTGCTGTTGGGCTTGTTCGTAAACATTTTAAAGTATCCGGTGAGAAAGTCAGTGTACTTTTGTTAGACAGCCTGATGTCTTTTTGGATGTGGGGTTTTTTTTTTCCCCTTTTTAAAACTCTTGGGCAGTTATTGAGGAGATGGTTCATCAAAGGTAGAGTAAGGAAAGACTGATGAACATAGTTATGAAGTGATCATCAGCCTCTTTAAAAACACGGAAGATAAATGTGAGTGTGATAGACAATGACTGGACAGTTAGGGACCTCTGGTTCTGGTCAGGTCTGTACGGGAAATTGCTGTTGTGAAGTGGACTGCATTAGGGCTCGGGTGGTACCTGGGCACAGTGTGGCATGTTCTGCCCAGTGCTTCAGCTGCGGTGAAATGCCATACCTGGCATGAACTTGACTAGACCAAGGTCATGCAGTGCAACTCTTCTGATTACCCCTGTTTGCACAAATGGGAGGTGTATAATAGTGTGGCCACTTCTGCGTTGTGGAGTTGCTTGGGAAATCCTTCAGTCACTGGAGTGAAGGAACAATAGAAATCCATGTTTGCTTTCTGCCAGTCCCTATGAAAATCCGCTGCTGGAAAGTCATTTGCAAACAGAGTTCTCCTTTAAATAGAAAGAAGGTTACTCCTAATATCATCAATGAACCATGGAAACAAAGTGTGACATTCTTCACCGTATGAGCTATGGTCCTGCTGAAAATGCTCATTTCTAGCTTTTCAAAGAACAAGCCTTTATTGCTGAATGACATCTATCCAGCTGCACTTCAGCCATGTCATTTAAAATAATTACTAATTAAACAAAATAAGAGACCGTGATAGCAATAATATTCACACAAGTTATTGTTTACTGGAGCCTTACCTAGGGAAAATAACTTGAAAGGAGGCAAAAATTTCAGGAACTGACTTTTGAGTACTCAGACTGAAGTAAGGAACAAGATACCTCTTGGGAGTAGTCAGCAAATGCAGAGCTAATTTTGTATTTGCTCTGTAACATCAACACTCTCGTTTCGAGGAAGTTATGCACTAACACAGAGGGCAGGCTGCCATTGAAGAGAACGAGCCAAGGAGAGTGTAACTTTACATTGGGCAAATTAGGCATCCACCTCAGTATTAGCTGAGGAAATGAATCTGAAAGTCTATGTAATACACTTGAACAGAGTGTTCTTGAAACTAAAGACAACACGTGGGGCAGAGAATCTGAGTAACTGCTGCATCTGTGGGTGCTGCTTCTGTGTGTTGCACAGTAGTACAGCCATTAAGTTTTGTGTGGTAAGATGAATTTGTCGTCTATGAACCTAAATTCACTCCCTTTTTCTTTTCTCCAAAAATAATGAAACGGAGGCTTAAACCATATTTGTACTTACGTGATACATTTATTTCAAATTAGCTTGGAGTTGGGATCATTGTTAACAGTGCATCAAGTCACCTGTGTCTCTGTCTACCAATACTGGAAATGCGGCCACTGCTTTGGTAGCCTGTACTAGCACTACGCTACTCTCCTTGTGAAAACTTCTTCCAAAGCCCTGCCCGAGCCTCCCAACCTGTACTCTGTTGTCCTTGTCCTTTCTTCTGTTGCCTGGTGCTACCAAGAAGTGGTTGACTCCATCACGTTGTAATTCTCCTGTTGCTGTCAGATCACCCAGCTAACCACCTTTTTGGCAGGATGAACAAGCCCAGCTTCAGCCTGTCCTCATAAATCTAGTTTTGTCGCCCTTGTGCTGTATCGTCTCCAGTTTCCCCATCTCTGTTGCAGTGGGGGACTTAAAAACAGCCTCAGTGTTCTAGCTACAGCTTCACCAGTACCGATGGGAGGGAGATAAAAGCATGGCCAGCAGACCAAGGGAAGTTAATGGAGCCAAATATGCAGTTTGCTGTATCTGTGATGAGAGCGTATTGTTGACTCGCATTCAGCCTGATGTTCGTGCAACTCCCAGGTCCTTTTCAGGTTACTTATCAGAATTGCAGTAAGTACCTGTGACCCCTGTGTTCCATCCCTCATTGCTTTTCTATATACACTAGTGAGGACTTCTTTGCCGCTAGGAAATTGTTCTGTTGGTGATCATTTTCTTTCCTAATAGAAAAGTTACAGAACAGTTTTCTGGCTTCTGTTATTTATCAAACTCTTAGGCTAGCTAAGAGTGGAGTAAAAGCATTTGTACATACTGTTGTGGTAAACTCCATCAATGTATGCAGCTAATAAGTGGTGAGATGTGTCTACGTCTCTGCTATTGATTATCTCCTTCAGAGTAAGACAAACATAGGTCCTTACTGTATGCTGGCCATGTAAAACCGTAATTAAATGAAAACAGAGTGGCCCATGAGGTGCACTGCACTGGGCCATTAAAGGATTGCTGTTCAAAACCATCTCTTCTAGATGACCCTGATTCCTTGCCTTCTTTTTTCCGCACTTAAAATTCCCAATAGTGCATTAAGATGAACTCAGTAGTTAGTAAATTTTCCCTTGTGTAGTTTACAAGCTCAAGGTTATGGGCCAGAACAAGTAGTGTCATGCTATAAATCAGGTGTAATGGAACAGCTTGAGAGCGCGCACAGAAGTCCTGCTTCCCCTCACGCAGTGTGCGTCCTAAAACTCTGAAGGTAGAGTTGGCACAAACCCAGAAAGCCCCACAAATGGCTGATTAAATCATTAATAATGAGCCTCGTACTGCTACCCTCTCTCTTCTGGAGTATGAATTCCCTGAATCATTCCAGTACAGCGAGGTATCCTGGAAAATTCTTAAAAGGGCTGCAGATCAGAAAAGACAAGTTTCCAGCAGAAGGGGGATGTAGCTGATGCCCGCTGTGGTGCAGAATGGACGTGGGACTTCTGTCTTGTGGTAGTTCTCCTTCCAGCAACTAAATGCCTTTTGTCAATGTGCCATACCGTAATTTACATGGCTTTAGTTTTCAGCTATTCCTTATGGTTCTAATTCTCTCCACTGGCTTAAAAAGTCCTTTTGTATTTCTTTCAGGCCTGAAATACATCACTAGTTCAGTGAGTCTGAACATTGGACCGTCTAAAGAAGAACCTGCCTGCACAGGCAGGGGAAGGCGGTCCTGAGTTTGAAGCCAGGGTCCTCCCAGCAGGACTGTGCTCAGGGTTTTACTCAGGTCAGTGTTGTGGCTGAAGGCTCCTGGATGGGTTCCTATTCTGTCAGCTCCGAGCACAGGCAGAAGCAACTTGCAATAGTCTGTGCTGTGACAGATGTGCCCTGAATTGGAGACTGTAATGTGGTTCTTGCGAGAAAAAGACAAGCTGGAGATACCCAACCTTGAGCTGGAAATGTTCAGTGACCAGGGATGACTTCTACATAGAGTTTATATTAGAATAGTGAAAAAACTATGTTGTTCTAGTATATCCATGCATATGCTCTAGCTATGTTCTGTTTGCCCTGTCCGTGTGAACTGGGGAAGCCAACCAAGATCCCTGTTGGTAGCAACCTCTTTTTACATAACACTGTTGCTAAGTTTCATCCTGATTGTGCCCCGGGCCTTAGGTAAATGTAGAAATGTGGTTGCGGACAGTTGAATGAGGGAAGACAAATGGCACCTTCTTGACCAAGACATACATACCTGGAGAAATTTTGAGTGTGAAACCACTGGAACTGCGTTGCCGTTAGAAGGGGAAGGTGATTTCCAAAGTCAGTGAAGGGTAGGGACAAAATGATGCAGAACTTGGATTTACCTTGGTCTGACTGGAGTCAAGAATAAGGGTCAGAAGTCTGGTGCAGTTGCAGCTCTCTTAACTGCAAAAGTTGGTGGAAATTTCTGTCCGAGATCAAGGCACTACCAACTAAACTATTGGTTAAGTAGCTAGAAAAGTCTGGCTTTGTCTCTAGTATGTCACATTTCAAAGCAGAGATTCCCACCTGTTCTCATCAAGTCTTAGATGTTTCAAAGATACTCTTCGTTTTTCTTTTGCTTTTATTATCTATCTCTTTTGTGGGCCTATGCTTACTACTTTTGGGGGGATGGATGCTTGGAAAGCAATTAATGTTCATCTTCTCCATCTGTTCTGACGCTGGGTATGCCTGTCTTTTTGAAGGCTTTCAGAGTCTGTGCTGGGAATGCATTTCTCTTCCTAGTGTTGAGAGATTTATATTTTTAATGGGTATTTGTTTTATCT
This sequence comes from Stercorarius parasiticus, assembly GCA_013396915.1. Taxonomy (NCBI): domain Eukaryota; kingdom Metazoa; phylum Chordata; class Aves; order Charadriiformes; family Stercorariidae; genus Stercorarius; species Stercorarius parasiticus. The sequence goes on along the minus strand of VWZL01003005.1, from coordinate 637,156 downwards.
ATCACATGCTAGATTTATTTACTTGATAATCTTAATCTCTCATGTCCTGATCTAGCGCACAGGGATTTTACTCATTTAACAGTTTGACTTTTGGATCAGATAGCCATTAGAAGTAAATCCTGCAGTGCGCTGAGTATGCTCAACTGAGAGCAGCAATAACTTGCAGGGAGCCTGCAGCATCTTTCGGGATTGTACTCTTAGAAGCTTTCTTTACATATGAAGTATATGAATAAGTTACTGTGTGGTGCATGTCTTTCTTTCCTAGACCATATCCTTCTTTAATGTGATTTCTCTGTGATAAATGTGACTTCTTCATGAGATTTTTGCAATGACTGCCTGTGCTCAGTTAACTCCTTTTTGGGTCACTTATGAGTTCTTTTTCTGTGGCCATCTTCTTTGATAGGAAGGCATCCTTCCTTCTTCAAGGTATGCTTTATTAAAGATAGTTGGAAAATGAGGGGGGAAAAGCAAAGAAAAGTACTTTCACAAAGTGATACTTCTACCCCACTCCAGTACAGTCCAATAAAGTCAGTATCATTGTCCTTGAATGTAAGACATTAGCGTTTCTTTCTGTCTACAGCAGGAAAAAGCAACAGGTCTTTTTCTTGTTCTCTGACACAGAAGCTTCCAACTTATTGCTACTTAAAAAAAAATAAAATACTTAATTCAGATCCTTTATCAGACAGCATAGAATGTTCATTTCTTAAAAGTAGGCTTGAGATGCTGTATTTGTTCCTGATACGAATCGTGGGAGCCAAAATTCTAGGTTTCAGGAGGAGACTAATAACACATTTTGCTGATATGATGCCTGGGATAGCAGGGACTAGGGGTGATGACCCCGGGGTGCATCATATACCCCCAAGGTGAAATGCAACAGCAGCCCCAGCGGTAGACGGTTCCTTGGCACAGCTGTGACTTTGGCAAGCCAACACATTCATGGTACTGACAGCGTAAACATTTTGTGGCAACTGTGCAAAGCAGGCAGCCAATTATTTTACTAATGATTGCTTCTCGGTGCTCTCCTCCTCCTTCATCTGCCCTAGAGAGGAAAACTTTCTCCCTGTACTCTGTCCTCTTGGATAATGGCATAAACGGATTCTTTCTGTAAAAATGGAGTGCTAACACTGCAGTAGTCTGTGCTATGTAATTATGTTCCTCCTCTAAATTCCCTCCTTTTCCAAACTTTATTTGTAGATCCTGCCTGTGACTGTGCTAACTGTAGAGGGGAAAGTCTGAGAGCTTGCATCTCTGCTGGCTCCTCTCTGAGCTGTTCAACTGCTTCCTGTTAATCAAAGTGATAGAGGAGTTAATGCTTCCAGAGCGTTTCTAAAATTCTCCTCCTGATGATGCTCTCAGTGAGGACTTTGAGGACTTTGCATAAGCGGGTGGTGGCCTTCTGCTGACTCGTTTGCACAGCTGGTCCAGGTTGACTCCAGTAGTTTCAACTGAGGAACATAAAAAACCAGTTTGTGTGCCCATTAAATTCTCAGAGCAGTCAGGCCCATGGGGAAGTTTAGGGCTATAACAGTCTGTATACGCAAACACAAAGAAAGAAAATGTTTGTTACAATATGTGGGTATGTCAGGCACAGAGTGGTAATTCTTCCTGCTTGAAGGTACGTTCTTGATTCAATGAGCTGAAGGTTACTTGTGCTCTAAACAGGAGTAGCATGGCAGGAATCCTGACCTAAAAAGCTATTTTTGGTTTTGGAAGCCCAGGGTTCATCTCTATGTTTAGCGAATCCCGTAGGTTAAATCTGAGTGTTTTAAGTTGTACTAAGTTAACTCAGCCAGTTTCTGGATAGCAGGTGCCTACTGGAAATGATTCCCAGCTTCCTTAGCAGTCCTCTAGTACTATCTTCTTCACAGGATCTTGGAAGATTTCTGGGCAGTATGACCATGGCATCACTCTGACCTTAAGTCTGATAAATACAATGATAAATACAACCTGAGCTCCATCCTGCTGCTACTAGACTGCTACCAGCCTCTGAGCTACCTAGATTAAAGCTAGCTGGAGTGTTCAGCAATGAAAAGGTAACTTCAGCTACTGTCCTCCTCCATCAGTTTTAAAAGGATAGGGGTATAGTTTCCTAATTGAACGCTATCCACTACCCCACCACTGTTGTCAGCTATGGAATCCAATGCAGCACTCTCATCTAGTGACAGTGATGAAGTGGTTATTAAATGCAATAGAAGTCATTCAGGCCCCTTTTGATTAAAAGCTTCACTCTTATCTCTGGCTTTTTGTATTCTTGGAAAGGAGCTCGGCAGAAGTACAGAACTAGGGAGAGAAATGCTCCCCTACTTTGTTTGGGGGGACGAGGCTTTCAAGTACACAAAGGTAGGTATTTGCATCTAAAGCAAAGAGTTGATATATTATCATCTAAATCTTAATCTTGAGGGGTTGGGGTACTTCTCCTTCCCAGCTTGGGCACAGGGCTTTTGAGCAATGATCCAAGTGGATTAAACTGTGGAAATGTCATCTTTTGGGTACTCATCATGGAATAAAGCACCAAATATTTGAGAAATAACTATTACTTTGCATGTAACACATTCCAGAGAAAGAGTATGAAAAAAATGTCAGCACCCTTCTATTAGCCATCTCTTTTGAATACCAACATAAAATATTAATCTAAATCAACTGAAAAGCATTAAAAACTTGGTGTTCTCTTTGCCCCAGAAGTACTCTACTGATAAGAAACAAATTAAAAATGCAGAGTTTTCAAATAGCAAAAATGCTGCATATTTCAAATGAAGTTGGCCTTTTTATGTGTAGCATTTTGGACTAAAAAAATAATATTAAATGCACATAAAAATGATTACTGTAAATGGTGAAGACATCAAAGTTTGGCATCAAAGTTAAATGAAAGCACTTGGAAGTCTGTTTGTTTGATCTGTACATAAATAAGCTTAAAAAGAAGCCAGGGCTTTTTTACACAGCCGGAACTGGGTAGCCAGTTCAAATTCCCCTGCATCCCAGGGATTCCCAAACTAGGTTAGATCCAAGCACAGTCATTATTTTTTGTTGGGTTTTTTGCATTTGGCTGGCACGCTTCTATGCCAGTGCACCAGGGAAGATGAGCTGGCAGAAGACACAGTCAAAGGCTCTTATAAAATGCTTTGGAGTTCATATGGAGAGCAGAGAAACTCTAGGATACTGAAATAAAAGCCTCTTTCCTCCTCTACTTTTGAAAAGAGGACTATCACGATGAAGATAAATTGATGAGTCCTTAACCTTGTTGAAGCCAAGGCTTGTATAGTTAACTCTAGTCATCTTGGTTGTGTTTCGCCACCAAACATCAATTCCTGGGTTGGGAAGAAGATGTGAATTAGGAATATGGGTGAGAGCTCTGTTAATTTATATCAGCTAAGGATCTGTTACAGAACTGAGCCACACTAATGTTCAATTCATTTCAGTTCACTATTAGGAAAAAAACCAGAGATGTGGAATCTGGAAGAAAAAATGGGACTTGACTTCTTTAGTGCCTTTCACCGAAAGACCCCACTGTACTTTACAGTGATTAACTCTTAGAGGAATCTGCATGGTGCTGAGGAATTACTCTGTGCTCTGGGAGTTCTTTTGGTATAGTGCAAATGTAAGACCTTTATCTACAGAGAGCCAATGTTCAGCTCATTTAGTTTGAGAGCTGGAAGTTGTAAGCAACTAGAAGCAAGACTTCAAAGAAAGCCACCATGGCTCCTGTGGCTTCTGTTTAGTGGCCTGAACCTTTTGGGATCAACAGACTTTCAGTGCTTAAGGGTGCTTCACAGTCAGTAAAACATGCTCTCGAAACCACTACAAATTTATCCTGTTTCGTTTGGCCTCTAATCACAGACCTTTCACCAGGAAAGTCTGTGATGAGTCCTTGATGAGTCCTTAACCTTGCTGAAGCCAAGGCTTGTATAGTTAACTCTAGTCATCTTGGTTGTGTTTCGCCACCAAACATCAATTCCTGGGTTGGGAAGAAGGTGTGAATTAGGAATATGGGTGAGCTTTCACCAGCTTGAGCTGTGTATGCCTCTGTGGTCCAAAGGAAGATGTTCGGTTTTGAAGAGCAACTTGAAAGGCCATGTTTCACCTGACACAGGAGGACATGCTGCTGCTTCGCCCTGGCCTCTGTTCGTAGCCCCTGGAGTTAAATGCACGTCCTCCCTGGGAAGGCAGGCTGTCTCCGAGGAGGCACATCCAAGCCTGTGCCTTTGGAGATGATGACTTCGAGGCCTCTTCTAGGCCTGCTGTATGAGGTCACTGCAGGCAACCAGCAAGGCAAGCCTTAGTGGAGGACTTCCCTCTTCAAAAATTCAGCCACAGCCTCAGGGTGTGTGTCTCTGTCTTACAAGGGTATTATTTTTCCCTGCTGAGAAAGTCAAAATTGTCCTCCCCCCCATGTTCTTTTCCTTTAAACAGTTCCACAACACGTGTCTGCAAAACAATTCATTATCTTGTTAAGGTGCGGTTTCTTTTTCTTCCTGGGAAACTTCCCCTGTCAAGTTCTAGAAGGAGAAACCTAAAGCCTCTGGATCACTTTTCCATTTTCTTGCTGTGAGTGGGAGTGCAGGAAAGATGCTCTTTATGAAAATAGCAATTTTTTTTTAAGTGAGAGAAATAATAAAAAACCTCCCCTGGAATGAAAACACAGCCTGCATCCTCCCAGAGGGGTGGCAGCTGAGGTGGCAGGCTGCAGTTTAGCACTGTGGTCCGCCCGTTGGGCGGCATGCTGCTTTTTACGTGGTGAGCCCAAATTTTGTTGGAGCCCCGTGGGAGGATGGCTGTGTTTGCCAGGGTGGGTGGTAGGGATGCGGTCAACCCCCCCGTTACAGGGTGATGCTGAGGCCGCCGGGTTTACCTTCTCTGGAGATTTAAGTCAGCTTTTCAACCTGCTTTCCTGGCACTTGCAGCTGTGTTTATTGTAGTTGCCAGTTAACAGTGTCTGGTTTATTTTAGTTTTGTATAGGCTACTGTATTCTCCGTTGCTTCCATTTAGCACTAAGGTGAACTTCTTGGGGGTCTGCAAAGCATCCCAAGGGAGGGCTGAAGGAAGGAGGCTGCAGAAACGGGCGGTGTTGGCGTGTCACTGTGCTCAAAGTAAAACCGGTCTCGGCGTAGAAGTGAGTGGCAGGCTATCAGTGCATGGCAAGCTGCTTTTCAGGTATGAAATTAGCTTGGAAATTCACATGGTTCCGCTTTGTGGACAAGAGGAAAAACCAGGAGGACTCAATGTTATCGCCTGCATCTCCCTTACTTGGGACAGCTTCTCTGCAAATGCAATAAAACTGTTTTCCTGTGAAGGCAAGAGAGCTCTTGAAATAATCTCATTTCAATCCCTCTTGTTATTTTTAATGGATTCCAGGATGAGCTGGTTGCTATGTATAGCTTTTTTACATACAAAGTTGGGTTCGAACCCAGCTGAATATTCAGTCTAATTAAAAGCAAAGACTCTGCTAAAATAAAGGCAAGGGGAACAGTGGGGAAGGCTTTCATGCAAATGAATGAAACAACAAAAACAGGAGGACTGAATGTTTGTTATTCATACATATTCTTAGAGGTAATTATTGTGATTTCATTCCTAAAAACTGCCCGCATTAAGAAGAAATGATTGTATTCTAATAAGTACTTGTTTATTAAACTTGCAGTAACTGAAGTCGAATATGAATTATTAAAATGTCTGTGAGGTGCAGGACTGTTTTCCAGTTGTCGATGAGAAATAAAAACAACAAGAGAACATACAGCAAAGCAGGAGAGGCAAAATGTTCGGCAAGAACTATCCCTGGACCAATGGTCCCAGTCCTGCTGGCCACGAGACAAGATTCCCAAAGTCTGCCAGCAAAGCCAGGGCCCTGAACACCCATCACCTGCAGGAAGCCTCGACCCTGGGCTCTGGGGAAGGGTCTGCGCCGCCCAAGGAAGCAAGCTGGCAGTTTACTGCTCTCATCAACTTGTGTAAGGCTGAGGCATATTTTACTTTAGAGAAATAAGGGGAAATCTTGGGGGGAATGCGGATGCTGGGAAGGCAAAAGTAGCAGCGGGTGGGTTGCAGCACATGACAAAGAGGAAAGGGGGAAAAGTGGATGGTCTGCGAGCACAGGTAGCATCTGTCTGTTTATAAAGGACACGGCCTACCCCGCAATTTGCAAGTACTGAAAGGGTTTCAGCAGGGAACTAAGAACGGAGCAGGGGAAGCCTTGAGAACTCAGTAGATTTAGCCTTGTAAGAGGTTAATGGCTTAGCCCTTAAAATGTAACAGAAAATGCAAGGAGGTTTATGTGATGGCTTTGACATATTCTGGCAATAAATGCAATGAGAATATGTTTCCTCCATTTGCTCTAAGCCTTTGAGTTTACTCTGTCACTATGTTAAACTCACTGGACATAAGGGAAAAGAAAAGAGCGGATGTGAATTTCTGTTGCAAAATATTTGTGTTTTTCTCTAACATAGTTTACTACAGAAAGGAAGCTTATGCCTTTGCACCCTGTTTGTGTATCTCCCAAACTTCCCAGCAGCGTCAGGACCTGTTGACTAAGTTTGACAGATGAAGACAAGTGTGGAAGAGAATGAAGTTTCTAGAAATTCAGTGGCAGGTAGAGCAGAGATCCTATAAGCACCTAAAAAAGAAAAGCTGTGATGACCTCCAGAAAAGAGTCCTTGTCATGGTCCCGCTCCAGGAAAAGTTTCAACTGGAGTTCACAGCTTCCTAAAGCATGAAGTCCGTCAGTCACTTGGCACAAGCCAATAGAAAATCAAACTACATTTTTTCTTTTTGTGCTAACGTGGGTGAATTCTGGAGAACTGTTGAACCTAAATGTCCTGAACAGGTGATCCAGCTGGGCTGAAAATCAGTTCTTGTTTGAGCAGCACCTGTGCAATTGCAGTCTTTAATTTCCCTCCGATTCCTGGGTGGTTGCTGTGTGGTTGTACGGTTTTGTCTAAGAGAAATGTAAGTCAAATGATTCTTCTTGAAGCCCACCAGCCTTCTGGGTGACAGAGCACAGGTACAGTCCTGTACATATTTTTGATTGCTGGTTATTCATCTGAATTGATGTAGGCATATGGGCCTTTTTGGCTGAGTTCCCTGCTGCGAAGTCCTGCTTCTGTCAGAGTCTCCCAGTAGAAAAACGTGCTTTGTCCCAATGATGTCTGCGTGTTACTGTTTTCTTCACGGTGCTCATATTCTTAACATTTATAATTTAAACATCTTCAGAAAGAAGTGACAGTTTCTCTGCTACAAAATAAAGAGCAAAATGACTTGCGTTAATTATTCCTCCTCGCTTACTCGCTTACCAGGTCATATATTACTCCAAGGCTTTTAGTGCCTCGGGCCAAAAAGGGTGATTACAGCGCGCAGCCTAATGACCTGACCAAAAAAATGTAAGTGAGGGGGAATGAGTCCTTCTCCGCTGAGCTCTCCGAAGTCATTAATGGATGCCTTGGGAATTCTACAAAGCAACAGCTCGGAAAACAAACAGAATTGTTCAGTGTGGGATATCACTCTCGTGACATGTATGCTATTACAAAGATTTACAGCTGGAATAATTCGATCTGGGTTTTTCTCATTCCCCCATTGACTCACATTTTGGAAGGCAGTCAGACCCTGAGAGCTGAGTTCTGCATAATTGAAGCACCAGTACATATTAAGTGAAACGACTAATGGGAATGAAGATTTTCCCTTCCTTCCAGACTGGGTTATCAATTATGAATTAGCGGCAATCTAAGATCAAAGGGGTTCCACTTTTGGAGCTGAATTTGAGGACTGTGGAACTGAACAGATGAAATGCAGATAATGACTCATTTCAGGAAGGCAGAGACAGGAGATAACTGACAGGGGTGGAGTTAAGTGTTTGCTTTAATACGTTTCTGAACATGCACACACATTCTCAAATGTAAAACTGGACACTGAGATCAAGTTATTCATATAAAACGATGCTGTCAGTTCCCCTTGTGGGGCATGGCAGATGGGAATCTGATCTGTAGCATTTTTCTTGTGCCGTATATGACCTAGTTATTGAACATACTACAGAAATATGTTTAGGGTTGCCATGTATTTGTTACACAAAAGGCTGTTTTGCATTAATACAAGTTCCATTGCTGTGGGGAAAATGCATCTCTCCAGCAAGAACAGTTCAAAACATGCTTAAAACAAAAAAATATGAGGGTTTTAATTTAAAAGTGGCTACAACCTAACGGAGGGACATTCAAAAGAGCAGTTCAAGGTAGATCTTAGCTACACGCTCCCTGAAGCAGAAAACAATAAAGCAGTGTATGATTCAAGATAGTAGCTGGTGCTACAAAGATCTCAGAGGCCTTAGGGAAAAGAGAGTAATCTGCTGTGATTTCTGCCAGGAAAGTGCATGAACACTGGACAAAGCAGATGGGCGCAGCGGGTGCCTATTGTTTAAAAGCCTTTTCTCCTTGAAATACTCTGGTTCTGAGTAAGCAGGACCCAGGTCAAACCAGGTGTTTGGGGGCTGAGAGCTTCTCCCCACAGCTGCCCTGTAATGAGCTCTGTGGGGGCGGGAAGCTGTGCAGGTGGGGCTGTGATTACCTGGTGGGGCTGGCAGGCAGAAGACACCAGCCATGGTGTTTCCCTGCAGCTCGAGAAGAGGGATTTTTGAACTATGAGGCTTGAAGGCAGCGGGAACCTGCAAAGAAGCTTCCCAAGGAGTCCTGGCTGCCCTGGAAAAAGTGAGTGACTGGTGTAATAACACCCCTGATTCCTAGAGGAAGATATTTGAGAGGGTGAGGCAGGGTGAGAGGAGAAAGCTTGGGTGGGCTGCTGGCTCTGGGACCAGCCTCGGGTAGGTGAAGCCTCTGTGGTTCTCCAGCCTCCCTGTTTGTTCCAGCACTGGGACTGGCTATCAGCTCTTGCTTCAAAATACAGCAGAAAAAGTCAATTATCTTCTACGCTTTTAAGTAAAATATTTTTTCTTTTTGGCCTCAGTCATCCTTTTTAATAGGATGTTTGATAAATTTCATGGTACGTATTACTTATTTTGTTTGGGTAATGCCTTGTAAGTGGGATTTTAGATTAATTTAATATTAATTGTTTCTTATTTTGTTTGGATAATGCCTTATAGTAAGACTTTTGAAATTAATGTGAACCTATTACTAAATTATAATGGAGCAATTATGAAAATAATGAATTTATTATCATAATTGCCGTTAGAATAAGTAGGAAGGAGATTCTAATGACCTGCCTTGCCTTTGCTGATCCATAGAAGAAAACGCGGTTTGGAGTACTAGATTTTGTATTCAAACAGTTTAATGTTTGTGGAGAAACTTTCAGAACTTCACACTTAACGAAAATGTGAAATGAATATTTATTTTGGAACCAAAAAGCCGCCTTTTCTAATCCGGCTGAATACAGAGGCCAAACTAAGAAATCCCTTTGTCTTGAGAACTTCAAACTTTTTTGAGGATCTCTAATGAAAAATGCTTCCTGCCCTCAAATCTTGATTTTCGTTTTCATGTGAGCAAGCTCTGACTTTGGGAAGGTGTGTCCTGTTGCTCCGAGTTGCACAAAGCTTTATTTTTATCTCTGGCTGTAACGATGAGCACCTGGAGATGAGAATATCTCCCTCTACAAAACAGCAAGGAACCTGTTTAAATCAGTGGTTTAAACGATTCTTTTTCTTTCTCTGTGTCAGTGGTCTGCATTTGTTCACGTGTTGTTCATGTTTCTCCAAGGGCTTCTCTACTTTCTGATACTAATTTTATTCAGACATTTGGTAATTTGTAAATCTTTGAGAGAGACGATAGAAGGCATGACCTAGGCTTGGTCTTTTAGAAAAACAACCTAAATCAATTATTATAGGGAAAACACTCAGCCCTTCTTTAAAACTCTGGGCTGGATTTGTTCCTGCTGACTCCATCTGTAGACCATGGTGTGAAAGTTTCTTTCTTTAAAGGATCTTCTTGTGGCAGCAGAGCGGTTGCTTAAGTTACTCCTCTGTCTGGAGAGGGGTACTAACTGGCGCACCGAAAAGGGCGACAGCGATAACTTTGTGTTATTGATTTGTTATCTGAGGGGTTAAGTCTGCTTCAGAAATGGCAGCTTTGCCCTCTTGCCTTTGGCGCGTAAGCAGTTCAGCCCTTTGGGTATAACTAGCTAGAAGAGGGTGCGGAGGTGAGGAACATGTAGATGAAGGGGTCTTGTTTGAGAAGAAGAGGATGAGATCTCCGTGGTACCTGGGTTTTCACAAACCTGCCTGGGCTCGTTGGGCACTGTGGGCTGGAAGGGGGGAGCATCTCGCCCCTTAGGAAGAGGGTTTTGGCTAATGTGGGCAAGTCAATCATACAGTCCCTTTCAGGCCCATCTCAAAGGCTGATGGTTGCTTTCCTCCTGGCAGTACGTGGGATCCTTGATGCTTTTTGTCAAGGGTCCTCTTCAGTGGTTTTTGGGCTTTGATCCTAGGCACAGGCTCCCTGCACAGAGGGAGCCCTGGGAACCTCCTGCTGCCATCCTCCTCAGCCAGCCTGGGCTGGAGGTAGGGGGATGCTGGTCTTCATGGGGCATGGTCCAGGGGCTTCTGGAGGTGAAACACGTCTGAGCAAAGCAAAGCTGTCGCACGTGGTGGGCTGCAGAGTTGGGGGCTGATGTGGGGAGTTAAAACCCATTCCTTATCTCTGCCATCTCTGTACGGCTCTGCATCCTCCAGGCTCTTCCCTTGCGCTGCCGGAATATGCAGCAGTCTCATCCCCTGGAGAGTGCCGGCGATGTGAGCGAGTAGGTCCTGTCCCCTCTGTTTGCTGTTTGTTTTATTTGGTGTGTTGTTAACCTTTACTCAGTGCACTTATTTACTTCAGGTTTTAATAGTGTGATAAGGTCACAACAAATTTAGTGGGAGGCATTTTAAGCACTTGCAGCAATAAATCACAGTATACATCACCCTTGTGCAGTTTATCCAGAACCAGAGAAATCCAATTTGGTCCCTAATATGAAGGCCAAATAAAGCCAGGTATCATAGTGAGAAAGCTTTGACGTATGGCTCTGAAAGAACCTGCACACGTCTCCTCTATAAATTAACAGCTATTTTGCAGAGCTGACAAGTAGCTGATATTCTTGGAAGCGGTCCTATTTGTGGCTTCTCCCCAGTCTTCACCCCCTTCCATTCCAGCCTCTTGATCTTTCCCTTTAGAAAATCCAAAGAGAAGAAAAAGCAGTCTGTTCTCTAATGTAGGTTTTAAAACACTGGTGGCGTGGACACATCTCACAAGTGCAATGAACTTGCTGGTAGTGCATGAAACCCTAAAACCTCAGGGATTCAGCTCCGCAGGAGTATGTTCTTATCTATTCCTTTATACACTGATTTTATTTTTTTTTTTTCTTCCTTAGACAAGACAGCCTGTACAGGTAGGATCAAACCAGCCTGCAGGTCATCCTAAGAGCTGCAAAGTCCTAGTGACCAGAAATGAATAGTAGCAAGCTCTATTCAAGAGCTGTAGATAAAGCACAAGGGAACGTGTCGTGGGCCGCTGAACTGCGCTGGCCGGGAAATGGGCTTGATAACCTGGCAGATATATATCCCACTTTAATTCCTGTTGGTTTATGGCCCCTGCAGTATCCCAGGAGCCCTGCCGGTCGTCTGACCTTACCTCTGCCTTTAGTCCAGCCAAATTGAAAGGGTGTTGGAGAGAGGAGGGAAGAGAGGAAGGAAGGGATTAGTGCAGGCAGTAGTGTCGGACTCCTGAACTCTCTAAATGACCCAAAAGGAGATTGATTTTGCTGATATGTAAAGCCTAGCAACCACCTAGGTTTTAAGCTAACATTAAAAATTAAATGCCGGTTTCCATGTTATTAAAAGTGGAATAAAAAATGTTGCGCTTTACCACATTCAGAGGAAGAAAAAGATGGAGACTTTGTAGAGCTCAGCAATGTCACGCCTGTGAAGTCCAAGAGCGGTGTGACGAGAAAGGATGACCGTCCCCTCGGGTTTCTCCTTCATCTGGGTAGTGAGAGAAGAAAAAACCACTCTTTCCAGGTGAGAGACAGTGCTGTGATGTCTGCCAGACTTGCCAGAGAGCAGTGTCTGGCTGGGCTGTGTGAGCCGCACACCTGATGGAATTCTTGAACGTAGCCTCCATAAACATCGGCAAGTTGGATTTTGCCAGGCACAGCTGCCTCTCACTTGGTGTCAAATACTCCCTGCAAGGGCAGCTCCCTGAGTGATAGATTAAAAAGCAGCAAGAGCTCATCAAAATCTGGATACAATCTTGGTTAGGTAAATAAAACCTTGTCATTATGGAAGAATGGAGCAACTGAATGAATTTTCATGGAGGCTGTGGGCAAGGCGGGTTTCCCTCTCACCGCCCGCGGGGGTGTTCTGGATATGTGTAACCACTGCTGGTTCTGCCATTTTAATTTTGAGTCCTTGCCTGATTTCTTTCTGAAGACCGCAGCTCCTAGAAATGTGTGATTTGTTTGTTTTTAAAGGCATGAGCCTCCTACCTTCATCTGCACACGTGGATCGTGAATGTCTGACCTGTCTGCATGAGGCTGGGAGGAAAGCCAAATGTTTTTGCGGTCCTCAAACATCAAACCATAGGAATTCTATCTAAGTACATGTATTTAGCGTGTGGAGCAGTGGGGTTGAGCGTACTGAATGGAGAAACAGCTGATGCACAGGACCTGTGTGATGTGATTGGGGTCCCTATAACAGAACATGAAAGCTGTCAGTCCCTGCTCTGAAACTTGGGAACAGGAGGCAGAGGTTTAATGGAGCTGCACCCTGCCCTAGGTGCAAACTCTATAGCTGTCACTGGCGAAGAACAGACGAGTGCAATGGAGGCACGGGCAAGTGGGGCACTTGTCTTTAAATGGGGTCTGCACCTCCACCTAAAGCACTGGGCACCAACCGTGTCGCTCTGCCGTGGACCGAAAGCTGCAGCTCCAGAGCGTTTTGCGTGCAGAACAGTCTCACTCGCTCTTTAATGCCTAAGTATTCTGATCATCCTCTTTTAATTTTTTGCTGACTAACTACATCTGTAACTTCTTTGCTCTAGTAAAAATCTGCTTAATGCACAGCCATGTTGTAAAGTCAAGCTAGAGTTCCAACATGCCTAATCCTAAAAGAAGCATTTGTTCAAAAAAAGATCCATTTCCCTAGGAAATGTGCTTTGATTTGCGAAACAGAAAATGTATTCGTTTAACTGAGCCATTCAAGTGGCAGGTCACTATTTCACCCTTTTGGTGCAGTAAAAGTTTATTCTTTTAATAGGTTTATTGCTTTTCGGTTATTCGTTTCCAAAGGACTCACTTGAGTGCTGCAGCTCTGATCTGGAGTACAGAAAATTAATTCTTTTTATGGTAGTCTATTCCTTTCACAAGTCCTCATTTTAAGTGCAGCTCAACTGTATTGCAAATAACGGTATGTGGTCCTAGAGGGAGTACCAAGCCTCTATTTAATACTGTACTAGAGACCTTATAATGTCAGCGCTGCCAAATTGAGCTTTCCTCTTTTGAGCCCTCCCCTGTGTCCCAAGAGGAGTTGCGAGATGCCAGGCTGACCGCTATCAATGAGCGTGGATGTTGCTGGGTGTGTGCGTTCGTTCTTCTGGTTTTGGATTTTCTGATCCTGAGCCTCGTTAATAGAAATCAATGTCCAGAATGAAGACTTACCTCAAGACTTTGTAATAAATAGGAAAGCACTGTGTGCAAAAATCATTTGTTACTGCCAGACTTTCATGGTGAGATACTGTGCTCTGAAGGCACCAAAGCCCATGGAAATATACTAAATTCCCTCTGCCGGTGTGCACGTGGTCCCTGGCAGACCACGGCAGGCTTCACCTGGTGCCTCAGCAGAGGACGCCTGAGTCTCCAAGGCCAAACTTGGGGCACGGTGCTGTGCGTGCCATTCCTTTTGTACCTACTCCTCTGTTTGGCTCTTTGAGAGACCTTGGAGGGATAAAACCTTACAAATCTTGGTTTGGTACCTGTAGAATAGGTTTAAATGTAAATGATAGTCTTATCAGTTATAATAGAAAATGACACACATTTGGGCATGGGGTTAAAACCGCTCAGCATCTCACAGTGGCACCAGAATCCAGCATTTCATTCATCTCTAGGATGAATCAAAGCTCTGGAGAGTTCTTTTTTGCCTCTTAATTTTTTGCAGAATTCTTCAACCTTTACTTCCCAACTTCCTCCTCTGGCTAACTCTGGGTGGGTTTCCTCCCTGTTGCTGACAGAAGATGACCCCTGTTTAGTGCATCTTTTCTGGAGAAAGCAGCCGAATTGACTCTATTCCCCGTGCTGTTTAAAGCTAGGCATGGTTCAGCAGGACTCAACCGCTTTGCCCTTGAGAGTAAATCCCAAGCTCCGAGATGCATCTTTACTGCTGTGTTTCATGCTCTGTGGACTGAAGTGCCCGTCAGGATTGCCTGTGAGCTGTGGGGATGAGATGATGTTCTCCACCTCGCTTCAGCCTGCTGACGAGGCACTGACCACTAAATGCTGACTGGCTCTTCATTTTGCTTCTGTCACGTTGGTATCTCGTGTCGTGTTGGCATCTCACCCCATGTGAAATCAGAGCCCCGGTTTGTTTTGCAGGACTGGATTCTGTGCGTACCTACAGTGAGCAGTGGTTTGGCCTGCAGGAAAAAATGATCTGGGTAGCCAAGACAGAGGGCAAGAAACAAAAATATGTGCCCTTTTCTGGAGGGAATTTAAGGCAGAGAGAGAAGAGGAGCAGTTTTGCCCTTGCTAGAAGCCCTAGCGATGAATTTGAGGCTATGCTGGACGTTGGTGGCAGTGTAGGAAGCAAGTGTGGTGCTCCTAGGTGAAGGTCTGTGACTCTGCCCTTGGCTGGGGGAAGAGGAAGATTGAATTTAATTGTCTGAACAGGCAAGGCTTACTTTTGAAACAATTATTTATTATTATTCACTCTGGTACTATTTCTGCACTGTCAGCACTCAAGTTCCCAGACTTTTGACCCAGGATTCGAATGGGCTGCTCCTGCGTGCAGGGCTGCTGAGCTCCGATGGGAGCACGTGGAAGTGGAGGCGATGCTCAATGAAAGAGGAAAATGGCACAATTTCTCAGTGTCTCGTTTGTAATTATGCCTGTAATCGTTACCTTGCTTTGAAAGACTTTGTGAAAGTGTGGACATACGGACTCCCTTAGCATTCGGTTGTTTTCAAGAGGCATATTGTGAGTGGGTGGGTGGTTGATAGGATAGAAATAAGGAAACCAGAATTTTCCCAAATGGTGAATTGCTTTTGGTTCTTCCATTAACAGAAGGTCTCCTTTTCAAGGTGACTTTATTAATTGGGCCCTTTGTCATCTCTTACATCACAGGGGAAAGTGAAAAGATATCATCAACTGTGTGTGGCCCTGGCTACAGAAGAAACAGACGGCTACCGTCTGCAAAACTGAGCACTTTCCATCAAAAATTAATTAAACTAGCCCAGACTCCATAAGTAATACAACTAGATCTCCCTGGTGCCTCCCAAGAGAAGCACGTTCTAAGTCAAGTGCACCCAGAGACCATATTTGGAAATGAGGCAATTATTAGTTTAATACAGTCATCAAATTAATTTTACAGAAGCGGAGAATGCCAGCCACGGGAGGAGGTGGTAGTGGGGTGTAGCACACAGCCCGCTCTGGCTCCGGCGGGACCGTGGTGGAGACCGACTGCTCTGTCTGACCACTGGCAGGGTCTAGACCACCCTTAGCCAGAAGCAGCTCATTAGTCTGTTCGCTCCATGCTTTTCTAGATGGGGGTTTTATTCTGTCTTCAGCACAACAGTGTCAGAGGGGCACAATCGAAGGGCAGCTTCCTTAGCTGCCACAGCTGCTGTATGGCATGAGCTCCAGAGAGCATGGAGAGGTTAAGGCCGGGAATGGGTCAGGGCTCCTGAACAACAACTCGCCCACTGGCCGCTGAGGAGAAGTAGTCGTGACACCAAAATTAGGGTCTGATAGCAGATAGTTTGACTACAGCCCTAAGCACCGCCATGAAACGCATTAAGTGACCTGTCACATGCAGTTTGCTGTTTTGCTCATCCTCTGCCCTGGAGACAGCTGTGTGCACTATGAGTTATTTGTAGTGGTAGGAATTTCTGAAATAACCATACACCCTTCTGCCTGCTGGAGAAAGCAAGCTGAGATGTGGAGGTGGTTGCAGCAGAGACTGTAGTGATGGTCCTTTTATCACACAAAAGCTGTTTTACTTCATGGGCTCTGACCAGTTCCCAAGAAGACGCTGTCTTCTGTGCCTAACACAACAAAATAAATGTGCTTTCCATAAAATTTATTGGCTGTTCCACCAAAACCAATGTGACTGCTGATGTCGTTACAGATGGTGCAGGCTTTGCTCTTTAACCGCTTGCTTGCCAGAACTCTTGGAAAAGCCATACATGTGCGAGGTGTACTCGTTTGTTTGTTTTTAAAAGTTTGCTCGATCTAGAACTCAAATACGACTTTAAAACACAACCATGGATGCTCCGTTGACCCCAGCAGGGCATCTGTCTTTCTGCAAAACAGTGACAGTCTGTCAGGTGCAAAAAGTACTGGTATAGTTAAAAGATTTCTCTAATTATTTAAAATCAATGTAAATCTTTTAGTTCACAAATAGCTAGAATAATGGGAGGCCATGCTCCCTGCAATGGTCAAACTTACTCTAGTGCTGAGAGGTTCCCTTCCAGCTAAACTATCTCTGGGTTTAACAGTTATTTTGTGAGAGAGAACCTGTGTAGTCATCCTTGGAGACTCTTTGGTAGGTACAGAAAGACATGTATGCAAACCTTTTCTTCTTTTTTTTTTTTTTCCTGCTTGTTCTGCATCTCTTTTATAGAAATGAGAACTGAGCTTAAATATTTCCATTTCAGTATCCATGTCAACTGCGCTGCCTTCCTGAGAAGATGCCTTTTCTAGCCTCTTTGGGAGTGCTCCTGTTTCCTGGCACCAGTGGACGTGCTTGTTCCATCTATACTCATCTTGTCCTAATCGTGATTGATTTCTTGAGTACCCTTACCTGCTGATGGACTGGCTCTATTTGATGCCGAAATTTTTCACAGTCACTTTCCAGAATGCATTTTGTTTCCTGCCTAGCACTTGCAGCTATATTTTAGCATTGATGTTAGGTTCAAGTACTAGTTATATTCTGTTTCAATCTGTCCAGTGTCGATTCCCACCCCGCCCAGGTGATTGCTTTGACTGATCTTCACTCTCCTTATATTTCTGTCTCTGTGCAGTTTTCCCTGTATGATGTGACTGATGGGTTACCTTCTTGAAATGCTTTCTGCCATGATGGTGTTTCTTGATATCTGGGCTCCAAGGACTAGATATACGTACGTGTAGTCCCGCCTGACTTGTTATTTTTGCTGGGCTCTTCACCTTGTTTGTAGCTACTTGTGCCTCCGTGTCATCAGCCAACTCTAGGACTTGTAGGTGTCTCTTGGACTGCCATAGGGTTCTGTGCGCCTCTCTGGGTTCCTTCTGTCTCTGACAGCGCCAATGAACGATGTGGGTCCAAGTAGAAAAACCGTGTCTGGACATTCACTCTTACGGTGTACTTCACATCCCAACACTTAGGTGTACTTTGAGGTGGGGAAGAAACCTTCAACCTCTTCATGTTAATGTTATGGGAGGCTTTGTGCAATAAACTCACCGTTACAAGAGAATTATTTAATAAGCAGCTGGAATTCTCCTTTATTGCAGGGAATCTTACGCAGCATGCAAGTCTGCAAAGTTGGATGTGATTGGGTGACTCTGGGTTTTGCATTGGTTTTCTGTCAGGGATGGATTGTACTTTTTTCGTGATGAAAATATCTGCTTTAATAAATAATGCCAACTGAATCTGTTTTCCCTGCCATTTGACAGTTGAGGCGTTTCTTTTTGCTGGTACACGTGGATCTTTGAGTGATGGACAAAAATAAACTTCCCTTGTTTTGAATATTTTTAATCGGTTCAAGTAAACGAAACCCAACCCTATAGGCTTTCTTTCACTGTTTCATGCGTTAGAGAAAGTCTTAGATCCAGGCCTGTAGTCGGAGATGTGATACCATGACCTTGGTGAGTTGGGTAACCTTTGCTATCCAGCACCTTGATCCAGGCTTGAAGTGAAATAAGGCAGGAGAGAGCCCTTGGAGGTAAATATTCAGTGCTCTGTGTGGGGAATTTAGCCATCCACATGATTGCCATTAATGGTAATGATGGTTGTGAAGCTACATTCTCATGCATCAGGTTGCACAATTACCCCTTTGGTGCTATTAGAGCATCTCTTGAGGTTCCCTCTTTGCTTTTTGCCACCAGCCAGAGCACCTGCCTCTCCTCCAGAGCCCCCCATGGGATCCACTTCACCACCGTCTTGTAACAAGTCTCATTATCTGGGATATTTCATCAGTATTTACCTAAGGAAAAGATCTAAATAATCCTGCCAAGGCACAATAATAAAAACTTGAAGGGACAATAAAAAATAACTATAAAACAGATTCTTCTTTGGTACCCAATACACAGAGCAAGGCCGTGTCAAGTTCACTCAGATCCTCTGCATGGGCCTGAAACGGCCACTTCTGTATCTACAGGAACAGTTTCTACTGACAATTTAGTTACCCGTCTACAATTTGGTCACTTGAGCAGCAGGAACTGCTGGGGACCGCCAGGTTCTCCACCCAGGGGGTTAATCCATGCATCTGCGGTGACGAGTGGTGAAGACGGTTCCTCCCTGCTTCCTTGCCTTGCTCATCAGACCTGAAAGTCACTTGCAGTGAATTTTAATCCAGTGGTGCCTGCGCGGCCTCTGATCAAAGGAGCATTGTCATGGCGCTGTGGTGAGAGAGATCATAGAAAACATATTCCATGGTTTCACATACATTTTTTTCTTTTTTGTTGTTTTTCCCTTTTTCTGATTCTTTTCTGTTACCCGGCAGCAGTGTGATGAGGTATGGCACTTTAATGCTGCTAACGATGTTCTGAGCTTGTTGGTCTCACTGGGAAATACCAGTATTGCATCAAAAGCCACCCGGCATAGAAGAGCTAAGGTAACCTGGGGACCCATCAGTACCTGTAGGGCTCAGTGACGCCTTGCGTTCCCGCAGGTGAGCAGGGAGCCAAGGAGTCCGCACATAAGCTTTGCTTTACCGGATGATTTCTCAAGGGCCATTTAAGTCAGCCTTATTTTTATTTCGACTTGTTTGGCACCACAGTCAGATAATCTGACCCTTCTCTATGTGCTTGAACGGTGCTGAAAACTACATGTTTGTGCTGAATCCAGAGCGTGGACCCCAGGCATGATCCAATTTAGCCTTTGAATTTCTGCTTTGGTAGCAGTACGTCCATCAGTTTGGCTCTAGATGTGATGAGAGAGAGCTCGTCTGTAGGAAACTATGGCAGTGGGAAGGCACTTCTGCTTTTGGGATGTCCAGGCCAGCTTTGTGCTTCGCAGCGTCGGGGCTAAATCATCTTTGGTGCAAGCTGCGAAGTCTGCTGGTGGTGCTCCACGAAGGGAGCTGACCCCAGCTGCAGTTTTCTTGCCCACTTAAGCGTGTTTACTTGGCTTTGCCAAAAAGATGGTGCGTGAAAATTGCTTTTATTACCAGAAAAAGAACTTTGCAATAAAACCTGTCTCCTTGGATGCACTAATTCTATTTTACGAAGGAAGAACATATTGTTTTAATTAATCATATGAAAGCAGAATTAGCATGATTATGTGAAAGGTGCTGTAAATCATTCTGATCCACATCATTGAACAAAGAGCACTTAGTTATTCCAGAGTTGTTAAAGATTTTATCTACCCAAGTGAAAATTCAATTAGCACAAACCAGTCTCATATAAAACTGAGGATTCTGACTGCTGGAAAAACTTTGTGTGTGAATACTACCTTGTGCCAGTTTGATAAATTACTGTAATTAACTGTATCCCACGCAAGCTAAACAAAATTTACAGAAATGTTGTTGTACAAAAGAGGAATATCTTCTCTCTCCTTCTTAGGTAGAAATTTGAATAGTCTCTGTAATATTGTTCTGAACATCCTAGTCTATGTCAAGGTAAAAAAAATACTGCCAACAAACGCAGACGGCTCTGAAACTCGTTGTTTTGGGTTTGGTTTTTCTTCCCCCCTCTCCTGCTGCATTAGAAACAGGCACTGCACTTAACATGTTTCAATTAAGCAACTTGAATTCAATTAGTTAACCTAAGGCATTAGTAGCGATAGACAAACTAAAAAAGAAATGAGATTACTTAGAAAAAGCTGCGTTCCTATTCCCGCTCTAGCCGGGAGACTTGCAGGGGTGTTAAAGAAAGGGTCAGAAATGGGGAGTGTGGCACGTTATGCCAGAATACATCACCTTAATGGAAAAATAACCGTACAAATAAACGGATTTGTTCTAGAAACGTGTCTTTCCTCACCTGTTAATTATATTTGTCAGGTTTTGGCTGAATTCTCCTCCTGGAAGGAAAAGCCGCTGTCGGTGACTGCAGGGTCAGGCTCTCTGCTGGCATGTGTATGCCGTGGCACGTCGATACAGATCTCTCGTTTGAGGCTGGTTTCTGTGTTACTTACCCTGTGCTGCTCTTAGTGTGTCTTACAAACCACCTTATTAAGCAAATAGCAGTGGCCCGTTCTAGCGAGAGCGGCCAAGTAGAGTTGAAGTGGCAATTTTAAGTATTTTAATATTCCAGGGAAGCTTTTCTGCTTCGGTGCGGATGGGGTTAGGCAGAATATGCGGTGTCCCGTGGCCAGATGTAACCATGTTTGGGGATGATTATCATTATTACCCCCAAAGATTCTACCCTGGGAAAACCCCAAAGATACTGTAGAATAATCTACTGTGTTTGGACTGGACCATGTGTATCAAGAAGGACAGTCTGTCAGGGTCTTGAATGTGATTGCTACGTGTTCTTGTTGCAAATGTGGCTATTCGAGATGGGATCAGGTAGCGTCTGTGCCCTGTCTTCGTCTTGTCTTGGCCAGTCTTTCCCTTCAGAGGAATGGGGAAAGCCATGCTAAAACTGTGCAATCTGAAGGAAGAAAGGGAGAATGAAAACCCCACCTGTCTTTGGATGCTCGGGTGTGAAACGTGTCCCCTCTCTTGTTTCAGTGCTTTGCTTTGGTTGGATTTCCTGGGTAGTTTTAACTTCCGTTCAAATTTAACTTAATTGTCCAAATTTGGATCTGGAGATAGCTCCGTCTGCCCCAAGTGGCTCATCCTAAGGGTCTTGGCCTATGCAGCAGCACCGCACACGACTGACTTATGGGGTCTCCCTTGCTTTTTGGACTGAAAACAAACAAACGAGTGCAAGTAAGCTTTGAATTGTGAAACGGACTGGTGTGTGTCCCTGGACTCCTAACTCTGCAGCTAAACCTTATGGCAGATCTCGGCATGTATGCTAATCAGAAGAGTGAGCTTTCTGGATAAGATCCCTGTGCACCATACCTGTCGTACTGATCTCCCCCCCCCATTTAATTTGGGGGCGGGGGGGGGAACCTTATGATCTGCAGAATTGCTGGCGCTGCTTTCTGTAGCACCTGAAAGTGTCTTGGACATCTCCCAAACATGTAATGACCTGGTCTGATTCTACTTCTCTTACAGGTCAAGCACTGGAAGTCCTGGGGTCAGACCCTCAGCTGGAATAAATGAGCGTTGCTCTGATTGCAAAGATCTCTGCCAGCCGGCGCTGGCTGCTGGTTTTGGAGGGAAAATGTGGGCAAATGTAACCGGTAGCAGAGAGGATACAAATGGCTGTAGATTTAGGCAAGGCAAGTAAAAGTGTGGCAGGGGGTGTGGAGGGGGAGAGGGCGGTAGCAGACACTCAAAGCGGCTGTCGCTGCGGTTTAGATTATTTGTGGAAACATTTCCCCTGAGCACAAGTCAAAGATCCGTCTGTGTGCCTAAAGTTACGTTTAAGCTCGTTCCCTCAGAGGAGAACAGGGAGGAAATTCCTTTTTCTATTTAAAAAAATAACCCCAAAACCCCAAAAATCCCCAGAAACGAGCAAACCCCCGTGCTGGCAAAGGGGTCGTTGGGATGTAACTGCTACGCCCCCTGTGCAGCCCCCCCCCGACCCACGGCAGCTCTGCATCTCTCTCCAGAGCAAATTGCTGTTTCTCAGCAGCTCGCTTTCCCTGCCAGTTTAATTTCAAGTCCGTTGGATTTCAGGCTTCTTTCTTTTAATCCCCACTCATTTCTTTAAACAGAAACGGTCAAGCGCTTTGGGGCGAGGTGGATTAGTGGAAGCGTTGTGTGTGTCGGCAGTGAGCGATCTCTTGGTGTGGGAAAACCCACAGCGTGGTTCCTCCCGGTGCCGGATTAGCTCCGCCGGTCCCTGCCGAGCGAGGAAATGGGTCATTGCTAATGTTGTTTAATTTTGTTTCTCCGAGATGGGCTGTGGCTGCCTTCGGTCCGTGTAGCTCGGCTATATTCAGTTTGTCACTCGTAAGCCTCAGCGCCTTTTCAATAGCAGGATGATGGGGTGACACTTTTACAGAGCTAAAGTGGGTCAGTTGGGGGGTTTTTTACCCTTTGCAGATGTCAGCCTGCATTCCTCGCTAGGACAAAAGTTCATTTTATCCGAGTAAGTCCTGGTGGGTTGAGAATCTAATCTGTTCTCTTTTTGCTTCTTACTTAAAGCCCAAAGTGGTACTTTATGAAATGGGCAATTGTGCGACCGCCTGCCTTGCCCATCCCAGGCTTAGGGCAAAGTTTTGGGGAATAGTTTTGTTAATTGCCCCTGTAATGAAGGCTGGTCCCTTTGCTGAGTACGCTCAGAGATACTGCTACTCTCTAAGTAAGAAGAAGCAGGACTAGCAATTTCCTGGCTTTTGTGCAGATGAGGCACGGAAAATATTTCTCTGGAAATAGAAAGAACACAGCAAGAAGTCCTCTTACTTTTTTTTGCTCCAGCTCAAGGCTTTGCAAGTAAATTAGTGAAAATGTTGTTCTGGCAAATGCCTGCGTGTGCTCCTGTGCGTTCAGGCGTGTGTGTGGGTAGCGGTGGGTGCCAGCAGCTGTGCCCACCGTGTCTTGCCTCTGGGGCTGGTCGCTGGTTTGCCGCGGGACGAAAAGCCACCTGCTGGGACTGAGTCCGTCCTGCAGCGCCGGTGGCCAAGGTCTGGGTGCTTGTGCTCAAACCTGGGTTCAAGCCGCTCTGCCAGCCTGCGGGGGCGGCTGTCCTCCTGGTTAACTGAAAAGCAATGCCAAAGCGCGCCATGGCTGCCCTCCCCATCTCTCGCACTGATTGAGGAGCCAGTTGCGTATTGAGTAGTTCATGCGTCCTTTCCTCTTTGTCCCCCCTTACACGTTCTTGGTCTGTTTTCTGAACAAACGTTAACTTGTATAATTTTACTGGCTGTCAAGCTGTGGTGGAGTTTATTTGGCTAGTCACTTTTTGTTTTGCGAAATTAATTAGATAAGGATAGATTTAAGTGACTGTGGAAGTCAGCAATGAAACATTACGTTCTCATTAGCCGGAATAATACAGTTGCACTGCTGTAATCTGCAGAATCTCTGCAGAGTCAACGAGACGGGCACAAGCGAGAGGAGAGGAAGTTTTGCAGCGACCTCTTGCCAAGGGGGCTGGCGATGGGATGGTCGCTTGTCATCAATATGCCTTCTTTGGAAAGAGCATCCTTCTTGGTCGGAGCTACGGAGCGTGACTGGGAGGCTGTTCCTGGCTTTCAGGAGCAGAGTCAGCGCTTTTGGTGCATCTCCAAGGCGCTTGGCTGTCCTCCCCCTCCCACCGCTGAAGGGTTCCCTTCCCCACCCTGTCACTGCAGACTTCCCACCGCGGAAGGCAAAAATTGCTCCTTCCTTTACAAATAAAGAAGATTAGAGGGGAACAGAAAAGGAAGAGGTAATAGGGAAAATCAAATCCGACAGAAGAACAAACCACAGTCTACGTAGCAAAGCGGGACCGCGTCTGTCCCTGTTGTTCAGGTTGGTGTGTTCAGGCACGCGTGATTTTTGAGCACTTTGAGCCGCTTTGTTGTCATCACAAATGCTACCATGGTAGAAATAATAAGACTTTCTGTTGGGATGAATAAAGAGCCAAATTTTAGTTTAGAGTAAGGTAGGATTTCAGTGTTGTGCTAAGTTTAATAGCCTAAGAAATAGGGTCTGAGAACCCCACTTTTACCTATTGAGAGCTCATACTTCCCTGTGGAAAGGGCTGTTGTGGAGATTAAATGGAAATCTTGTATCTGGGAGGATGGAGCTCTGCTTCTGCAGAGGGGATGAGCTGTCGTGAATGCCGAGCTGCAGCCTGCGAGCAGAAAGGTGACTGAATTCCTGGGAGACAAACAGCTGGAGCTGTACTGACATACGGCTGGGGGCACGGATCTGGGGGTGGATGGGTCCCTTCTATAAATAATTGCTGAGGAATACAGCACACGGGATGCAAAGGACAGAAAACAATGCCAAGGACAAAAACGCCCAACTAGGGAATACTCTGAGAGAGTGGAATGAATCATATAGTGAAAAACAAACCAGAACAGGGGAAGGTTCTGGGGTTACAGGAAATAATGATGCACCTCTCCTGTGGAGTGCCTCAAATGAAAGGCACTTGGTGAAAATGGTTTATAAGGTGTTCACTGGATTGAATTCCCACTGAGGCCCATGGAATTGCTCCCATTTATTTTTTTTAATGAGTTGATTTGGGCCTCGCGGGTCACATTTTGATCCCTTGTGCTTTGTGGATGTTTTCTTACTCTACTGGGCAAATATATCAATTGGATTCAGTTGGACTGTTTGAGCACTAGGACTGTGTTAACTGTGAGTTAGGATATTCCTGGCTTTGTTTGGGATCATAAACTGTCACGGGATGAAGAACCACTTTGCCTACCAGAGTTTTAAAAAGGATGCTGTTACCAACGCAGATAACGCCCCAGTGCAGCGCTGGGTAGGGCCGTAGCTGGGGGAACAAGACTTTAAGGAAAGACGGAGAGCTGACAAAATCGAACCTATTTGCAAATGCGTGAAGAAGCAGCATCTGGTTTTAGCTGAGAAATCAACGCTGGCCGGGGACACTTCTCAAAGCAAGACTCCTCAACCTTTTGCTTCAAAGCAGCATAAGGAATTCACTCAGATTAATGTTACGTAGGTCATACACCTAATTCTTTTATCAGCTGATGATACCAAGGAATTACCTTGTCAAATGTTTGTATCTGACTCAAAAATATTTATATTTTTTTAGCCTTGAAACGGAAAAGACCTTTTTTCCCTTGTTTCCTGAAAAATGCCAGACATTCAGCTGACAGTAGTAGGAATCTGAGGCAGCAGAAAGGCATCAGTGGAGACCACACAGGGGTCAGGTTTGGACCCCCATCTCCAAAGCGCTGCTGGATCTTTAATTCTTCCAGGCTGTTGGGATTTTCTTCCCCAGACTTTCTGGTTAGGGTAGTACCAGGACACTGACACCTCTTTGGTTTGTTTTTTTCTTCTAAATTACTAACCCCAACTCTCTATGGCGTTAGTAATTTAGAAGCAATTTAGAATAAAACTTTATTTTAAAGTTTATTGTGACCATGTACCACGTAATTGCGGATTTGAGTGTAAATCAGGGAAAGGCATCTGGGGCTTGTGTTTTATTGTCAATAAATAATCGGGAGAATCTGGGAGCTGCAGCGCGGTGAGGAGTGTCTGTGCGCCAAAGGGGTAGGACGCTGAAAGTGCAGTGAAGCAGGAGAGTGGAGAAAAAATTCCCAATTAATGCTTACTGAATAAAACTCTTTTGTTCTTGATCTGTGGGAATTAGATTTAGAAGAGACTTGAGCAAGCTGACTCGGTGGCATGGGTTTTGGTGCAGCACCAGGGCCGGTGTTGTTTGCAGAAGCACAGACACCAAGGTCGTGGCTTTGAACTACACGCGTTTTTGATGGGAATAAAAAAGGAAGACATTCCTGGTGTCTTTGAAGTGGTATGAAAAAAAGAAGAAAGAGAACTAGAGGTCACAAAGTGACAGTGAAGGAGTGGATGCACCCGAAATATTCGTGACAAAAATTTCTTCAGCTGGGCAGAGCTTGGCACTGCACAGGAAAGCAGCTGCGTTAAAGTAAAAGCAAGAAAACGCTCAAAGGGAGCAGAACGGGTTTGTATTAGGAAAACGGCGCTCCAGCGCGTAAATCAAATCTTGCCTTGTGTTTGGAGTGATGGCTGGGCTGGTGCCTCAGAGGTTGGCTGTGGAAAACAGCAGCAGCTGTGTTGCATAGAAGACACCAAAAGAGGACATGGGCCCAGAGAGGTCCTCTTTTGGAGGAAAACATCCACAAAGCACAAGGGATCAAAATGTGGCCCGCGAGGCCCAAATCAACTACCAACCTCCATAGCGTTGGTAGGGGAAGGGTGCAGCTGGTATAGTAGGGTGTTGGCGAGTTGGTGGGTGAGGTGAGAGAGGCAATGGGAGGTGTGTGAGAAGTTTAGTACTAGTTTCTATCTTCCCCCTGCTCTTTTGCAGCTTGTCTTCCAGTTTTCAGCCTTGCAGATGTCTTGGGTCCCTGCAGTACGTCTGCTGGTGTGCCAGCATCCCTGGCTGGAAATGAGGAAGGACAAGGGTTCCCGGCGCAAGGGTGTTGCTGGGGACGTGCTCCCTTGCAGGGCTCCTTCCAGCCTGGGGCTCTGCCGTGGCTCCTTGTTTGTTGTCGGATGTAAGGTGTCTGCAGCAGCGGGGGGTGGCTGGAGCGAAGTGCCCCGAGGTAAAGGCAAGGAGGGTGTTTGAGGTGGGGGAGGCTGAGCCACGTGTCTTGAAACAGCTTATAGAAGTTAAGCATCTAAAACACCCAATGTTTTTTCCCTACGCTGAGCAGCAGCAGGACCCCTGCTGAGGCTGCTGCATCCATCCAGCCCCAGCTATGGCTCTTCCCTTCCCCAGTGGTAAAGCTCAGCTGAAGCAGAGCCCCTCAGAACTTAGCTGAGCTTAAGGAAAAAGTTTGCATCGACTATGGGTCTGTTGCTGGTTTATTCACACTTATTGACCTTTCCCGGCCGCTTCCTCACCCATCGCTGTTACGTCTTCCTCCTGGCTGTGATTCTTTCCACGTTATCCATCCATCTAGGAGGAGCGCCGTTAGAAAGGGCTGTCACTCTTGATGATTGACAAAAGGAAGGGCATTTGTCCTTTTGTCTATCAGTGTGATAAGCAAATCCAGCGCCAGTCATTTGCATGCAGAGAGGACCGTTTCATTAAGAATTTCATTAAGATGGTAATGTTTAATGTTTCCTGGAAAAAATGAGTTTTTGGGTTGTTCAATTATATAATTAAAGTCAGAGAATTAGGGAAGATTGCAAGCTGCTTGCATAATGTGGGCAAGTTTAATGGTAAAACTTGTAAATAAGTTCAAAGGAAATGAGCTTTCTTTATGTTACTTGCCTCGAATGGAGTTTGTCCCCTGCAAGGGTGAGGGTTACGGAGGAGGGCAGATGGGGAGTTAACAGGCTTTGACAGAGGAATGTATTAGCAGACAGATCTCATTTTTTCTCCGAGTTTGAGCAACAGGAGACGGGTGACCTGGTAAAACGCAGAAACTGCTGCTAGACAGCCAGGCTGAGCCAGCCTGCTGCGGGAGCTGTGCCGGGGGCTCCGCGGGATTGTGCCTTGCGGAGGCTGAGATTTAAGAAGGTTTCTTCCACTTTATTTAGCACAGCGCTGGGTTACAATGGCATTGGCTTAGTATTTTGCGAACTTGCATTAATTTGTTCCCTGTGATGTTACATCTCCGTTCCCACGATGAGTGGCATTGAAATGCTGTGCGTTATGTTGTGCTAGAACGGCCTGCCGTGTGTGTTTGTGCGTGCAAGGGAGGAGCATCTGATACTGACCTGAGGAAAGGCCAAGAGCAGGCGTATAACCGGGCTTGTAACGTGAAGAGAAGGTATGTGAGGTGTGTACACACGTATATGTATGTATATATGTACGTATCTCCATACACACATATATGTGCACGTGCGTGTATATCTGAGAGAAACAAATTCAAACGCTGTAGCATTAACTCCTTAAGCTAACAGAATATTGGTGGTTCAGCCTGGAGAAGAGAAGGCTCTGGGGAGACCTTAGAGCCCCTTTCAGTACCTGAAGGGGCGCCTACAGGAGAGATGGGGAGGGACTTTATCAGGGAGTGTAGGGACAGGACAAAGGGTTACGGTTTTAAACTAAAAGAGGGGAGATTTAGATTAGATATTAGGAAGAAATTCTTTACTCTGATGGTGGTGAGCCCCTGGCCCAGGTTGGCCAGAGAAGCTGTGGCTGCCCCATCCCTGGAGGGGTTCAAGGCCAGGTTGGACGGGGCTTGGAGCAACCTGGTCTGGTGGGAGGTGTCCCTGCCATGGCAGGGGGGTTGGAACTAGATGGTTTTAAGGTCCCTTCTAACCCGAACCATTCTGTGATTCTAATATTCCCTATCTGCTTTTCTGTAGAATGGTTTTCCTTCAGGTTTCAACTTAAGGCAGTGGGGATGGTTTGAGAGGCATCCTTTCCTCTACGGGGGATGAACTTGTAGAGATAACTGTGCCCCATCCACGCAGTTTCCATTTGCAGCAGGCTGAAGTCCTCCTGTCTCCCCAGTTTGCCCAAATCCTACCTGCTAGGAGAGGCTCTCCTGGTCACACCCCGGGTTTCCCAGAGAGCTAGAGGAGCTGAACCTGCAGTTCATTAGCATCGGGAGGGCTCATTCGACTCCCTGACTCCTGTCCTGCACCAACACCTGTTAGTGTTCCAGTGGGGCATCTGCCAGGGAGCTGCTGTGTTCCTGCCTGCTGAGGGTTACCAGCTCCACGTAGTTCCTCCAGAAGCTCTCCGAATCTTTTCGTAGCATCCTTTAAATGACAGCCCTGAAAAGGGACATAAAAAGGGAATTTGTTAGGGAGAATTCCCAACAGAAGCTCAAGCAGTTTAACACCTTAAGAAGAAAATGGTGACCTGACAACGCTTCAACAATAAGTCATGTATTATGTGCTTCTCTTTTTAGTGCTTTATATAGCTTATTTTAAGGAGATGACCATTTTGGATGCATCATTATTCTTTATAAGGAAGATCTATATTTGAGTGATTGAGAATAAGAACTGTTTCCTCCTCTTTTTTTTTTTAATTTTATTTTATCTTTTTCACAGTGTTCCAGTTCGGTTCATTATGGGCTTTTGTTTGATTTGTGCCTTTGAAAGCTGGCCAGCATATTAATAATTTCATATGGAAAATCACTTATATGGATTGATTTATTCAATACTCTTTCCCTCATTCAGCTTATGAAAAATTCACGGAGTTCCTTAAATTTCCTATATCCCGTCATTTTTTTCCCTTCAATATATATATTTTGCAACCACACCTCGGCTCGTGGGATAGTTTGGAGCATTTTATTTGGTGGATGTGGCAATGCTACATTTTTGGAGGCGAGATGAGGCTATGTATTGGCTAGTGCTGGCAGCCTGGTCTCGGTGGCGGGGTCCCTTTAGCCCCCTGGTAAGCTTATGCCTCAGTATCTATTCCCTGTTCTTGCACATTAACACTTGATATTTTTTTTTCTTCTCCCCAACCTCTGCGCATTCAGCAAATCTTTTCAACACATTGACAAGAATGATGCATGGGTCTTTCATTATTATTTATCTGTAATGTATTATGAGTCAATGAATCACAGATTTGCCTTCTGCCTGATAAATACTTGACTGCAGGGAGAAATATACCCAGCCATTAGGAGTCAAAGAATGGCAATTCCTATGAGTTTACTAGTGGGTCAATAAAAATGTGTCTAGGCATTATGCTGGACAAAAGGGGATTACTGGGTTACTGAATGGGAGATGAGTGATTATCGATTGGAGTATTTGTGTTTTGAAATAGCTTTGAATAAAAACATACCACTCATGTTGTCACTTGCCAAACTTTTGGCTTGTCTGCGTGATAATAGAAATAATCCTTTTGTGTTGCCCATGAATAGTGATGTTATTCGCCTGCTAAGTTTTGTAATGCAGACTTGATTAGTCGGTCAGCTCTGCGTTCTTCCCAAACTTCCTGGTGTGCCGCGTGGATTTGCCCGTGACCTGTGGGACCGGCGAAGGCCAGCCCTTGTCCTACAGTTCAGTCTGGCAATCACAGAGTGACCTGGAGCGGCTCTCTGCTTTAGCACCACTCCTCCTCTAACATTTCCATATTTACTGTCATCATAGTGTTGAGAAGAGTGGGAATGCATTTTGCTTCTCAAATTCCCTGAAGGAGTTGGCTCTCTTACTGCAAAGTAGTTGAGAATGCTGCATAGATGGGGAAGATTGATGAACAGTAAGTAAAATATTTAAACACGTATGTAAGACAAGCTTTGCATGCTATCCATTTATCATCTTGAGTGAATTCCGTTTCCAAGCGGAGTTCAGACTTTTAAAGGAGAAAACAAGAGCTTTTGCTCTTGGAGCTGCAGCTTCAGAGAACTTCAAGGAGCAGCAGCCGCTGTAAAATTAGTCTATCTCTGGATCTTTATTGAACTGTTAGTGGTTACACATTTATTGCTGCAAAGGCTGGGCTGCTGCTGATGGCGAGAGGGACACAATCAGACATTTCAACAGTGTAATTACTCTGGTGTGGAGGCAACAAAGTTGTTCCAAGGTCATGTTGTCACATCAGAGCGGGCTGTTTCCTGCCTCTCATTTTTATGCCCACACACAAAGAGACACTTTTCTGGCTGATATTTATAGAGAAGTCCTACAGTCATTTTAATTATGCACGACATACTGATGCCTGCCTCACTGATCATAATTGCGGCTCTGACCTGTTTTATTTTGTGATTTAGATGCTTTCTCTTAAGCATTGCTCTGGGGTGTGATTTACAGTGGCAGGTACTGGAAGGGAGGAGGCAGCCATTGATAACGCAGCTTCAGCTGGAGGAGGCTGAAATGTGCTGTCACTGAAGGGCTCTTACGTGTTCTTGAGGAAAGTCTTGCCAGGAAGAGCTGGGAGGGGACAGACCAGGACCTGCCTGTCCCATCCTGCCTATATGGCTTGTCTTGTCTGTCCCCTCCAACTTCGCTTCCCCTCTCAGCCCTTCTCAGCATGAAAAGCCCTCAGCCAAAACCTTCAATCTTTGTCTATTCCTTCTGAAAGGGATTTTTTTTTTTTTTTTCTCTGATCCGGGTGACTGGTCACGCAAAGGCAGGTCCAGGAGCAATGCGAACGCTGTTCCGTAGGCAGCCTTCTGCATCCTGGTGTCCAAGAAAAGCATTCCAGCACTACTACCGCGTCTCTTCCTTTTGTCACATTAAAGATTCACTAACGAGAGAAATCCGTTTCTTGTAAAACAAGGAAATGTGGGAACATGGCATCTCGCGAGCAGCAGTGCTGCCAGCCTGCATATCATAGCAAAAGAACCCCCAGGGAATGTCTGGGAAGACTTAATTTTTTAAATCCCTTGTCATGTTTTTATGCCACTCATTCGCTTACCAGCAGAGGTGTCAGAAGACAAGTCCCAGGGGCCTTCTGCAGTGCTCGGCAACAAGCATTTGTCTCCTAATGCTTTTAAGTGGTTATCCAGGGCAGGAAAGGCATGAGTGTTTGGGAGAGAAGATGACCCATTTCTATCTTTCAGAAGTCTTCCTTGGATGGAAGCTTTGCTAGCAGGGATTTCTGCTGATGGAAGAAACCTGGGAGACAACATGCCCTTTGGAGAGTTGCTCTTCCATGGAACACCGTCTGCAGAGCCCTGTTTCGGTCACTTTAGCGCCGTTAGTGTTGGTCAGGGCTTACATCTGCTCTTTCTCTGCAGGGAAGTCCTGCCATGTTCACAACCACTGTGACAAGAACATCAGGACATGGCCTGTCAGCACACAGGCTCTTTGGTGGTTCTTGTGAGCTAAGTCTGGAGTCCTGAACCCTAAAAGTGAGTAATCCTGTGTCCTGGGGCTACAAATAAAGCTCTTCCAGCTGCACCAAGGGCTTGTATTCTGCCGTGGGAAAGGATCCTCACGCCTAAGTCAGTGAAGTGCACTGGCCTCCCCTTGTCAATGGGGGACACAAAGTAGAGGCTGGTCCCTGTCTGAACTGGAAGCAGTTCAGTTCTTGCTATGGATTATTCTAAAAAAACCCAACCAAACAACCCTGATTTAACATTTCCTCTGAATTCTTCACTTCAGCAAAAACCACCTGGTGGTGGGGGGGTAGACTGGAGAACCAGCTCTGCAGATAACAAAAAGAAATGTAATGAAGTGATGAGAAGGGTGGCTCATTGCTTGCTTTGGTCCTTCTCTGGTGTCTGTCTGACTGCTTTCCTCTCCATGGCTATAGCATGCTTTGTTTGGTACGGCTTACTCTGGTATTTTAAAGAAACATGACATGGCATAACTCCTGTGGGAGAAGTGATGTTCAATAACGTAACACTTTAATCGCTGTGGAAGTGTTCAGCACGGGGCACCTAATAGACCATTGGAATGGGCTATGGCTTTCCTCACCTTCAGGTTAATGGTTTGTATTGTGCTTAGCTGCTCTGAAATGGGTTTAATGCCACGTGCTGAATCTCGTTTGGAGGAGAAGCCATAGTAAGAGAGGAAATGTTGAGATACAATTCGGTTGGGTTGTTTTGTTTGATCGGTTTTTGGTTTTCTGTATTATTTTTTTTTTTCCTACTGGGAAAAGAAATGCAGAAAGTGCTAGCCTTGTTCTGTAGCATTCCCAGGCTACTTCTGCTGTTATTTTGGCAGGAGCTGAAACAAAAATTCCCCTTGTCTCAGTGTATTTCAGCACTGCATCTTTGTCCCAGGTTCACTGCACTGGCATGGGAGAGATGGGAGCAGCCGTTCACTCCACACTGACCTGAGGTGTGGAATTCATTTTATTTAAGCTATTGAGTTGCTGTGATTGTCCCTTATTGTGTGGGAGTGAACAGTGTGGGAATCTTCTGTGTCCCCTCGCCTTCTCCTGTTGCATCGTATCATCTGCTCTCATTTTGTCCTGCCACAAAGCATGTCAGAAGCTGCAAATCAGAGCGGTTCTTTAAAAAGAAAAAAAGGAGGGGGGGGAAAAAAAAAGCTCTACCCACTGACACGCTGAATAGTGACAATTTAACTTACAATAACAGAAGGGTGACTTCAGGTGTGGTCCTGCTCTTCAAGTGTCCTTAGAGAGGAAAAGTACCTGGAATCCAAAGCAAATGGGTAGCAACCCCGGACCTGGTGCTTCCTCTGCCTCTTTCAAAGCTGCACCCTACAGCGATGACCTTATGCTGGTGTTTCATCCAAGCAGAGGGTTTGGCCTCTGTGCGGGTTTGCAGACCCGACTGCTCCTCAACTGGGAGCCAGGTGATCATCTTTGCAGCAGCTGGGCCCGCTCTTAATGGGCAAGGGTGTAAAACAAAACCAATTTGTGCCGCCCCAGCTGCTTTCCTCCTTTTTCTTGGGCTTTTTCTCCACTGAGACAAGAAGTCTGTGATTTCTAAAAGCAAACGCCTCACTCGGTCTGTCTCGGATCAAACTGCATCACAAGTGGCAGGTCCTTAAAGCAGATGTGACAGCTACAATAGGGCACGTCCCCCAGATGGTGCCATCAGGACCCGGTGTGACAGTCACGGTGCATTGCGGGCCTGGCAATGGGCAGAAGAGCCCCCGAGAACTCAGCACAAAACCAGCTTATGAATGATTGATCGTCAGTGCATGAGCACCGCACGAAGCGCTCGCGCCAGCTTGGCTGAATTCGGTATCTGCTGTTCACCCTGACCGACGCCGCAGGGAGATAAGTGCTGCTCGCTGACCTGAAGGGGACTATTACCCGTTGACTTTGCAGGAGTGGGTTGCAGGATCCTGCCTGTTTCAGAGCTTAAACCTACCCCTTGGAGCACGGTGTGACTGACACAGGTCTCGTTTGATCTGTGCCAAGGAGGCACAGGCTCTGCTGGTCTGTCCTTGGGGTTGGGAACTCATTTCAGATGGGTTCTCTGCCGGGTGCTCGTACCTCCTCTGGAGCGCTGCCGGTGTAAATAACCATGTGCCGAATCAACCTCGATCAAATGCATTATGTAGGCAGTGAGCGATAATCTATCTTGAAGAGTTAAAGCCTGAAAGGTGGGGATTTTTTTGTTTCTAATTTGATGTGTCGCTGCTACCTTGCTTGAGTCAAGTGAGAGTTATTGAGAAGTTGAGGCAAAGGGATTTAGGCACTTGACTGATCTCATGCGAGAAACACTTAATTGCCCTTCGGCTTCTGTCCTTAAAACCTCAAAGTGCTTCAAGGTGCCAGCATATGATGTCTTCTGTCCCTTTGCATAATGGAAAGCAGTCTGACAGTTTGGATGGATGTCTCTTGGTGTCAGGTGAAGGTAAGAAACAGGATAACAAGCGTGATGAAATCTTAGGCCGTTTCCTTTGCTATCTTGCGCACCTGGGAGGATAATTTATTTTGATAGGTGTGTTTCTTGCTTTTGCCAAAAAGCATTTCTCCTTCATTCTTAACATTAGGTATTCGCAGTTCAAACCAGGTTGGCAGGAGACAAGCAGAAGGCAGCCGCCGAACTCTGGCGCTCTCTCGCAGCCCGAGCGCCGCAGATCCGTACTGTATGAAGAAACGTTCTCCTGCCATTGGCTCTGACTTGGTCCTCATTCAAATTCATGTGGGCCCCAAGTTTTGTAACCATATAAAGCTTTCTGGGATAACCTGCCTCCATCACCCATCCACCCTGCTGCTGGGATGTAGTTTTTTTGAAATCACCAAAACGCTGCCTGTTTGCCTATCATTGAACACTGGGGGCTCTGCGACTGTCAGTCTTTTAATTCCAGAATACAGCAATATGCTGACAGCAAAGAGTTAGGGTGGTAACGACACCAGCAGGACAAGTGTGGGAGGCTGTTAGGGGTTGGGTGTGCGCAGAGACCGCCTTCCCCAGCAAGCAGAAATTGCTCGGCTCACCTTTCCCTTCCTATCTGGCAGTAATGCACCATCAGCTGAAAGCCAAGAGCTGTTTATTGATTATTACGCACCGTCATTAACCAGCACGTGCAGAAAGGAGGCATTGAAGTAGAGAGCGAAAATCTGGCTTTCGACTCCTGGGACTGATTTTCCAGGAAGGTGAAAGCGAGCCTGTGACAGTCAACAAATTGGGAAATTCCTGATGTGTCACACATCACTGCCAGGCTGCACAGCATCTCCGGAGGACCTGATGCAGAAATACGACCCATTAGCAGACCTCATACGTTATCAATATTCTCATGGATGGGGCAGGGTGTAAAACTAGCCAGGCAAGAGAACAGACGGCAAGCCTGGCACCTTGGGAAAGTTCATCTTCCAGAAGCACTGAGAAAAGGGGTGATGTGACTTTGGATGTCCTGCTGTTAAGGTGCAGCAACTGGTGGCCCCAAAGCAGCTTGGGCGGTGGTGATGTGGTGGTTGCCCACTCAAAAGGAGGAGGCGAGCGTGTAGGCCGGTGGAGGAGCAGGACTGGTGGTTGGTTTGTTTGTTGTGGTTTTTTTCTTTTTTTTTCCAGAAATATGAGCTCTACACCAATTAGATGAATCCTGTCAGTGGTGGTGCCAGGGTTTTTTAGCTTCTTTGAGCCAGGTCTGTGCTCTCCGAGCCAGGTCCTCGGGTGGTGGGAGCGGCGGTTGCTGAGGCTGTCACCGCTGCTTGTTGCCTGAAGCCACCTTATTGCGCTGTAACCAGCAAGGAAACGTGCCAGTATGGGCAGGTGTTAGAGCCGCTTACTAATTTTTATCAGACGATAAATGTTTTCATTTATTCTCTGTCGCAGAAGAAGCCTTGGTTACTCTTTGGGAAAATTGAACAGAGATAATAGGTTTCTGCTAATGCTCCTCTTCTATCTTGCTTACTCAGAGCTGGTCCCATCTCTACAATGGGGAAACCAGCTTGCCCGTTGAACGTATCACTGCCAAAGCAAACTGTGAAAACCTAGTGATATTACATATTGCTCTCAAAGACGGAGAAAACATTTGTAATACTCTGGCTTATCACTAAGCTGCCCAGTCATGAAAGAAGTGGCAAGCTGATGCATTCAAATAATAGTATAAAAATGATAGAGGAGGAGAAAAATGTTTTAAGAAAACTCTGCTTGGTGCTAACTTTTTCTATCAAAAAGACCAATGCTTTGGCTAGATTAGTGCGATTGTAATAGCATCTCTGAGATGCGATTTGGTGTGATATTTGTTGAGGTATTGTTTGGCAAGTTTATTTTACTTTTACCTATTGTTCTCCTTCCCTGTTCCATAGTTACACTGCAAAAATAATAATTGAGAGTGTGTATAATGCTTAAGTTTTTATTCATAGCGATGTCCACTGGTGAGCTTTAGTAACAATTATCTTCTTTCCAAAGTATAAGACCGCATAGCAGGAGATTAGATTGGTTTCACGACTTTGCAACCAACTTTCTGTCTAACCTTGGGTGAACCTTTTGATCACAATTATGTCCCAGTCCACCAGTGTTATTAAATTTAATAATATTTAATAATATAATTTAAAACAAATATCGTGGTTTAAATGGGTACTCTGACATAATATATATTCATCAATGACCTCGATGAGGGGATAGAGTGCACCCTCAGCAAGTTTGCCGATGACACAAAGCCGGGAGGGGTGGCTGACACTGACACACCAGAAGGCTGTGCCACCATCCAGAGAGACCTGGACAGGCTGGAGAGTTGGGCAGAGAGGAACCTTATGAAATCCAATAAGGCCAAGTGCAGGGTGCTGCACCTGGGGAGGAATAACCCCCTGTACCAGGACAGGTTGTGGGTGACCTGCTAGAGAGCAGCTCGGTGGAAAGAGACCTGGGAGTCCTGGTGGACAACAGGNCTTATAAATACTGAAAGGTGGGTGTCAGGAGGATGGGGCCAGGCTCTTTTCAGTGGTGCCCAGGGACAGGACAAGGGGTAATGGGCACAAACTTGAGCACAGGAAGTTCCACCTAAACATGAGGAGGAACTTCTTTAGTCTGAGGGTGGCAGAGCCCTGGCACAGGCTGCCCAGAGAGGTGGTGGAGTCTCCGTCTCTGGAGACATTCCAAACCCGCCTGGACACGTTCCTGTGCCACCTGCTCTAAGGTGACCCTGCTCTGGCAGGGGGTTGGACTAGATGATCTCCAGAGGTCCCTTCCAACCCTATGATACTCTGATTCTGTAATCCTGCCTCTCTTTTTTTTTTTTTTTTTTTTTTCTTTCCCCCAGAGGATCTCAACTTGGGGCTTTCACTGACCTTGGTGGCAATTGACCTTTGCGTTTTGAGCTATTGGGTTACTTCATGCCACCTTTCTTGATTGTCTGAACAAAGTGTAAGCCTTCATATGGCGAGGGCTGTGGGCCGTGTGCGATGTATGGGGCTGAGGGAGCCCAGAGCAGCACCTTTGTTTGGAGTGGACACCACAGCTCCTGCTGCATCGTTGCAGATGGGGCTGTGCAGGATGTGTGGGGGCCTTCAGGGGCACCCGGTCATGGGCTGCAGCCCTTTTGCTTCATTTCCACCTAGGGCTGTAGGCATGGCCTGGGAGCTGCTCTCTATCATGTCAGAAATGGTATGTTGCCCTGGGGTGGGCAGTTTCTGTTGTTTAAGTATTAAGAGCCTCATGCTAAGCACAGCTCTCGGCCAAGGTGATTTTGCAATGTCTGCGTTACCGCTGTTGATGGATTTGAAGCCTTTAGCCAGATTGAATTGGTGTCTTCTGCCAACGGAAAAAGTGAAAAGACCTCCAAGGCGCCCAGTGTGTTTGACATGAAGCCCACAAAAAGCACAAATCGTTGCTGCAGCCCTGGTCTCTCTTGTCTTTGTCCATTCCTGTCTCCTTAGGACAACAATATCCAGATACAGCTGCCTGATTGCTAGGGAAATCTCCTTTCCAGGCTCTCCCCGAGCCAGCCAATGCACATACCCTGGACGCGCAGTTGATAACGCGTGCAAGGTGTAGCCCAAGGAACATCCTCTTGCTCCACCTCTGTGTTTTGCCTGATTCCTGCTTCATGAGAGGACCTAAGGTTGCAAGGCGGGTTCCCAGAAATGATCAATCGGCACAGCGAATCCTGTTGCTTCCTCCCCATCACTCACTGGAAGGGGACACTGCATTCTAGATATTGGACTTAATTGCTTTCTGAATGGCATCACATTAGGTTTAATTACCCATAAAATTGAAGTACAGATACTTTAGGTCCAAAATAATTTTCCAGCTCAGTAATCTATATGTGGCCAACCTCTCGGCACAATGTCTTATGTTTCCAAAGGCATTTCAGGATGCAACAGTTACACGCGCATCCATCAAAACATTTTTACTTGGAAAAACTCCTTTTGCATTTGGCAGTTTTTGGGTTGCAACCAAAAAGCAAGAGTCTGGCTCTTGGCTAGCTTGCAACTGAAATAACCTCTAGGACTGCTAAGTAGAGGCAAAATTCTACCAGGTCAGAACAATGGTGTTACCTTTAATCTTTTAGCTGATTGCTCTTGTAAAGAGTACAAGTGGGAAAACCCAAGCCCATTAAAATAGATGACGTGCATCCTCTTTTAACTCTATTGATATGAGGAGAAATAAGCCAGATCAAATGCAGAGAGAATAACTACAGAGAAACTTCAGTCTTCCTATGAAATCTTGTAAAATGAAAAAGTATTTCTTGCTCCTACGTTGAAGTCATGAGCTCTCTGAATAGAAACAGGATGAAAAGAGGCATCCTTAAAGGTCCTATGGTTTTTTGTTTCTGTTTGTTTCTCCCCCCACCACTTCCAGCCATGGGATTCTCCTGGCCAGCATCTCCCTGTGGCAAGTCTGCTTGGGGACTTTCAACTGCGTGTGGTCTCTCCAGGTTTTGTAACATGTTGTCATCTGCTGGGGCTTCGTAAAGAATCAAATTGGGCAGCGCTTAAACTGCATTAAAGCGTGACTGAGATGAGACTCTAGAGAAGGAAAATAGCGCCATTCAACCATTTTTTTTTTTTCTTTCTTCACGCAGCTCACGTACATCCATTGGAGAGCATCACTACAAACCCACGTGCACACCAAAGGTTTCAGGAAGGGAAGAATGTTATTTATCTGAATAAGAATATCTGGAATTAGATAGCTAGTATTAGCAGCATTAAGGCTTTTAAAGAGATTGCGAGATGACTCACATTTTGGGGGGAAAAAAGATCCTAAACAGTGAGTATTATGAGTCAGCTGTCCATGAACAGGCCACTGCAGTGGGAGTCCATAGCAACGCGTCTTGCACCTTCAACTACTCACTGTGGAATGATTCTCCTTTTGTTTGGAAGGAAAATAGTAGATCCTGCTATTAACCTGTGTAACTGTGACTCTGTTCCCATTTCTTCCCCAGTCTGTGGGAAGAAAATGCGACAGAGCCTGTTATTCATGATGGCCCTGAATTCAAGGAATGAAATAAGACAGGTACAGGCTGTGTGAGCTCAAGCACAAAAGTGTATTAGTGTTTCCATGGTGGCTGGCTAGGATTCTGCTTGCATTGAGCCGCAGCTTTGCTTATGCCTGCTCTGTATCTCAAAAACATCATGAGTTTTCCTATGGCTTTCCCTATAAATCATTCTTTGTCGAGCAAGCTACATACCTCACTGAGCAAAAGCTAAATATTCTCTCCTTAATCTGGAGTATATATTATTCTGCTAATGCTCATATGGCTACTTTTTATTTTTTTTCAAGGTCATTAGTCACTCGCCACAATGGTAAAATGTGATGAACAGCCTATGAAAAGTTCAATGACATGAATAACTAGCTTTAAACTATTTTAGGGGGGAAAAAAAGGCAGCAGTAAACTAGGCAGCATGCTTCACGCAGGTGAATTTTCTATGATTAACCTTGCCAGGCTGAAATTCAGCCCTCTACATTGTTCTTCACATACCCTCATGAAATTACTCTAATGATCAAGAATTTCCTTTATTATTTTCTTGTACTCTTTGGTTTCTCGGATAAGACATGGGCGGTAACTGGAATTTCCCTGCCTCTGAGAAGTAATGCTAGTCCTCTCGTGTATTTATTTTTAATAATTTCAGAGACTTTCCCCATAAGCCACAGAGTAGCTGAGTAATGAACTGGTTTCAGTTGGAGCTGTTCTACTCAATACGTAACATATTATGATAAAATCACAACAAAAAGGCCTTGTCATAGTCATGGGTATCCTGATATAACGAGTTCCTGGTTCTTCTGTGGGAAAGATGCTATAAAGTTATCAACCCTGATGTTTGTATTTACTTATTCAGAGGAATAAGTAAACAAATAAGGTGCAGCTGGTTTAAGAAGAAAAGAAATAATTATTCTTTTACAGTGGCCTTCAGACTGATCTAAGAGAATGACTTGTGGAATCATAGAATCATAGAATGGTTTTGGTTGGAAGGGACCTTAAAGATCACCCAGTCCCAACCCCCTGCCCTGGGCAGGGACACCTCCCACCAGACCAGGTTGCTCCAAGCCCCGTCCAGCCTGGCCTTGAACCCCTCCAGGGATGGGGCAGCCACAGCTTCCCTGGGTAGCCTGTTCCAGTGCCTCACCGCCCTCACAGGAAAGAGTTTCTTACTGATATCCAATCTAAATCTACCCTCTTCCAGTTTGAAGCCATTACCCCGTGTCTTATCACAACACTCCCTGCTCCAGAGTCCCTCCCCATCTCTCCTGGAGACCCCCTTTAGGTACTGGCAGGGGCTCGAAGGTCTCCCCGGAGCCTTCTCTTCTCCAGGCTGAACACCCTCAACTCTCTCAGCCTGTCCTCGTAGCAGAGGTGCTCCAGCCCTCGGATCATCTTTGTGGCCTCCTCTGGACCCCTTCCAACAGGGGCGTGTCCTTCTTGTGCTGAGGGCTCCAGAGATCACACAAAGCACGCGTTAATGAACGACACAAGCAAATGATCCAGTGCCTTGCTGTGAACACGTCAATCTTCGGTAGTAACACAAAGTGTTAAAGATGCACTAGCTGTGTTATTTAATGTAAAGGTGTCCAATGAGACCTGATTAGGGTTAGCAAGTTGCTCTGAGGTTTTGGGTGGAGGTTGTTCTGGCTGGGTAAAGCATTGCAGTTATGAACAGAAATGGAAGTAAATATTGCGTTTTTTCACTTCTACTTTTGAAGACTTTCAGATTGTAGTGTTTTCAGTTCCTGCGAATTTTTGTTTCTTTAACTGCTGCAATGCACGCAAAGGTGAGATTTGCCCTTCTGGAAAGGCTCAGCACAAGTACACTAATATATTTGAATCCCAAGGGCTTACTGGGCTAAGTCTTATATGGATCTTGATTCATCTTTGCATAGGAGTGAATTCCTGCTACAACTGTGAGTAGCAACTTCAGTGATTTTTTTTTTTCTTTCTTTATGATTATATTAATATTCTAAATCTTATGATATTTCACTTTACAGTTCAAGCCCTCCAAAAGGGCATTTCAAAACCACATTCTTTTGCATTGAAATAAAATTTGTTTCTGCCCTTCTTCATGGTTACATGAGAAGTCTTGAGAGCACAATCAGAGTGTCTTCCACATAATTGAAGGCCCAGAGAACAAGCAGAACTATGTTTTTTCTTGTCGTGTTTGAAGCTACTGTAATTTTTGGAATATGGAAGGTTCAGGGATTTTTTGAATGTCTATTGGTGGCAATTGCTATAACACTTGCATTCCTTCCAGTTAATGCACTGTCCAAAGGTGAAAAGGCACCTTAGCAACTTGTGAAGTGTTGGTGAACTACCTGATGTCAACAGAGTCGGGAGACAGGAGTGTGTCCTGGTCACTGAGGTGACAGCATAGCTGTAGAGGTGACCTCCTCAGAGCTGGAGAGTGATATTTGGGTTGGGGATGCATGGAGCGATCGCTGTGTAGCTAGATATCATCTCCCTTGAGTCGTGTTGTTCTCAAAGCATTACGTACACAGTAATATAGCCATGGAAATAAATGAAGGATAAACCTCCTGATTCGATGGAGCCAATGTGCTAAAACAGCAACACTTTGGAGATGACTGCTCCCAGCGTTGGAGCGATCAATGCTGGATGGGACCAAATGAGCTGCTCTGTGAGCAGGCCTGGTGAAGAAACACCTCTGTTTGTTTCTACCGCGGTTACA
Organism: Stercorarius parasiticus; assembly: GCA_013396915.1. NCBI lineage: Eukaryota > Metazoa > Chordata > Aves > Charadriiformes > Stercorariidae > Stercorarius > Stercorarius parasiticus. Next base: position 595,242 of record VWZL01003005.1, on the reverse strand, counting down.
AGTGGCTTGAGTTTTCTAAAGATGGCTTCTTGTTGTCAAATTATCAGTTATTATACTGTTGTTGAAATGCTAGACTGAATATCTCAAGTGCCACTTGAGTTGTAGCGGCAGATTTGTTGGCGAGGGATGGAGACAGCGAGAGAACACAATGCTCGCCCAGGGAGAGGTTGAAACTGTCACTTCGCTCTTTAATGGAGACAGGAAAGGTAATTAACAGCTAGCGTTGTGTACAGATTCGTATTTCATGGGGAAGATGACTCATTTTGGCTCTGAGCAAGTATGAGAATGAAATTAAACCAACGCCTGGTGCCATGCCAGCGACTTTGGCATTTTAAAAATATCTCCCCTCTGTGTCCCAACACAAGCTCACTATATTTTCAAAATCGGTATGTGCTTTGTGGGAACAGGGTTTTCCAGGCTCTCTCTGTAGGTGAAATATAGCTTTTATTTTCCTACTTGCATCCAAGTTCATTCATTTAGTAACCTCACTGTGCATTAGCCGTGTGGTTTTTATGTGCATCAGCCTGTTTCCATAGTCTTGAAGTTGTGCTAGCTCAAGGTTAGATTTATCGGGACAGTGGAGGAGTTTGTAGAAGAGTGCGTCGGGCAGGGCTGGCAGAACAGGATACACTGAACCAAGAGGTGAGAAAAGGCTGCGGTTATTCCTTCCGTTGGGATGATGCTACCTACAGTTTTCTCCTGCATCCCTGGTGGTCAGGATGGCTGAACCATGCTATGCCTGGAGCTCCTCTCCCTCTCCAAGGAGTTGTGGGGTTTTTAGTGTGTGTCAATGGGGTACTCCAACAGAGAGCTGCAGTTCATGCAGCAAAGTTTGGGCAAAAATGCTGCGAGTGAAACGCAAGACAAACTAGTATTTAGAGCAGCGTATTCTTTGGATTTACTCTATTTGTTATCCTTTTTAGGAAGTGATCAATGGCAAAGGTCTCCAGTTAGACCTGCTTTGTTTTCACTTCCCTGCCTTTTCATTCTGCAAGTCTTCCCTTTTTTTCTCGGGATGATGGATTACTATACAGGTGCCTGCTTGAGGGGTGGCTGGATACCATCACCGCTTCGTGGAGACACTCTTAAATCAGCGTTCGGGTCTACCTTGGCCAAGGATCAGTGAGGAACCTTTGGGGCTGGTGGGATGGAATAGGAAGGGAGTTACCTGCATCCTTGAGGAGGCAGTTGCCTAAATACCAGGTTGTGACAGACAGGAGGGGAATGGCTGCTGAGTGAACCATGCACCAGGATAGAGATGGGGACAAGCAGCAGCAGCCGGCTGAGGATGGGACCGTGTTCCCTGATACATGCAGAGCCCTGGGGCACCCATGAGACTGTGGCTCTGTGCTGTCCACAGTTTCTCCACTGTCACTTGTGTTAACACTGAGCAAGCGTTGAACAAATGAGTCTCAATTCCAACACGTTTATATTTACCTTTCACAGCTGTAAAGGACTATCCAGTGCCTTTTTGCTGCTCAGGCAAAGTAATAGATAACCAGAAATGAGCCATATTTTGAGACGTTCTAATACATTCCAATGTTATCTTTATGCTGTGAACTTTTTGTAAAAGGTGGTAGAAGCCTTGATTATTTATTTATTTATTTTAGGAAAAAACATCCATAAATAAACCTCTACTGATGGACTGATTCATTACCTCCTCCCCCACCCATTTCCAAAATAACATCCCAGATCCAGCCCCCCCACCAGCTTTACGACAGCAGGAGCAGAATTCGGATAATGAGGGGATGAGGAAAAGGTTACCAAACAAAGCCAAGGGAGTTAAATTTAGAGAAGGAAGCGCTAACAGGTGGCCAGAGAAAAGGGAGGGAGGAAGACTTTGGAGAGGCAGTGAATAGAAATGTGATTGCATTCGTTATGAGGTTTTTATAATAGGGAAAACGTTGAGAGTGAAATAAACTCTATGAAGAACTATTTAAAAATGTATTGTTTGCAGAAAACTGTAATCAATCTAACTGACAGTCAGAAAGGTCTATTTAAATTGCAGGGCTTTTCTCCCTTGCGCTCTTACCAAAATCAGCTTCAACAAATTGGGAGGAGTATAGAAACAGCTAGTGAACTCATCCACTGACACGTTAAACCTTTCCTAACTCTTTTTTTTTTTTTTTGCCTCTCCCTTCACTTTGTGGTACAATCCGTCCTGGTTTTGGTCCAAGGGTTCATCTTGGGATGTTAACATCAAGATCCAAGTGCCTTTCAGGCCTCGGCTTGCTTGTGTGTCTTCATACCAAGCTGTTTGCCTCAAAGACAACTTTTATCAAAGGAGCAGTGAAAAAAAACCCAGGGCTCTAACAAAAGTCATCTACCCACTGCTTTATTTGGCAATGATAGCTTTGACCGCAACAGCGTGCCATGAGCTGACACTAAAACCAGAGATTAATTGTCCATGTGGGGGACTGAGATGTATCTAAAGAAAGAAACAGAAGTTTGGCCCATATTCTAGACAGTGCCCTTGGGCTCAATTCTCATGATTTTGGAGGATATTGTCTGAAAGAAGGATTTGGTTCATTCTGTGTGACGAGAATGACTTGGTGACTAACTCAATGCTGTATTTTTATTTTTTTTAACAGGTACTGAGGCTTTCTTAGTTTGTTGTATGCGAATTTTGAAGAAAACTCTATATCTTGGCCACAGAGCTAGTTTCCGGTTTTTTTTTTTTTTTAGACTGGAGAAATGGGATTTAGCTTGAGCATTAGTCATCTGCAATGGTACTTTGGTCTATCCATGGGTAACGGAATGAAAGGGATTTCCCCCCAGAAGTACTTAGCTCTTCATATATGGAGTCTCAATGAATTTTCATATGTAAATATTCACATTGTAGGTAGCTGAAGTTGGACAGATAAATCCCACATGAAGTGCTCACTGTAGTGAACTGGAATTTGGGAGTCTCAGTCGCACTACATTTCAGAGGTTTTTGTCAGCATAGCAGTATTAAGCCTTTAGGTAATATATTATTGTTTATACTTAGCAGAAATCCTCTAAGGATTACTTTCTTTCTTCTTGTAGAGTTCGCCTACGTTAAGGAGGTGTGTTATGACAATGCTGTATCACTACTTGGTTTTATCTGAAGGAATAACTTATGTTTCTGCTGCCCCTGAACCGTGATCAGTGGTGCATTGATATGGCCAGGGTGCTTTTATGTTACCTAGATGTGGCCTGTGGCTGGTGTGTCAGAACACAGCATTATCCTGAAGACAACATTTCAGTCTCTCTTTATGATTCAGGGACGACCTCTTGAATTTCTTCTTTGACATGATGGCAACTGACACCATTTTCAGAAATATTGATTCTGAAGAGGAGCATTTAGATAGTGCCACAGCCAGTGTTACAAGGACAATAACAAGGTTTTTCTTTCTCTCTCCTTTATTAATCCCTAGAAAACATAGCCCTGGCTACCTCAGCCAGCTTCAAAAGGGAAAATGCAGCACACAGACTCTGTTTTTCACTCAGTGGAAATACTTTTATTTTGGACATCCTTTTCATTCGGAGGATTGGCCCAGCCTCAGATGGCCTTACTCTCTAATTCTGCCCTGACTTTGATTGATGTTATCTCTCTATTTGGGGATTGACTAATTAAGGCTATGGTATCTAAAATCTGTTTGCTTTGGGTTTGGTTGTTTTTTTTTTTTTGTTTGGGTGGCTTTTTTCCGCTCAATTATTATTTTGAGTTTGAAATGGAGCAGGGTACCCTGTTGTACAACTCGTTTTAAAGCGTTTTCTTTCCCAGTGCTAAAACCAAGTCAGATTTAAACTCTTCTCTTTAAAGTTTTCCCTGATCCAATCTATCTGTCCTTATTTAACCAAATCACCCTATCTCAGATTACTGTGTTGCTAATTATAGTATCGATTACTTCTTCCTCTCGTTCATTCTTTTTTCAGGCTTGTTAACCGGTAGGTTGAAATTGTGCAAGGGGAGTTTGCATAGCATATCCTTGAGATTACACTTGGAAACTATTACTTGGACAGTTACTTTAGAGGCATTCTTGGAGGTCATTACAGTTTTTGTCAAGAACAGTTTAATTCTCTGCCATTTTCCACTTTTGTTATTATTGTGGATTGTCATGGGAGCAGGTTAATTTGGTCCAATTTCCTCCTCATGTTCTGTCCCCTCATCTCATGAATGCAAACACGAGAACGCTGGACTCTGCAGAAGATTAAACCTGTGGTGACAAGTAATTCCTGTGACAGAGGCTTTAATGAGAAGAGAAAAAGACCTTAAAATATCTTCTTTCACTTAATAAAAATAATCTAAAAAGTGGTATGAAAATCGCCGGAGGACAGCTCTGACCTGTCTGCTGGTCACGGTACGAGCCAGGCTGGGACTAGCCTTTGGGCATGTACGTGCGGGAAGGTGACTCCATGGGCAGGCAAAATTAAAGCCCCTCTCTTTGAAAAGCAAAGCAAGCTCCTCAGTAGTCATCTAGGAGAAAGTGGGTTGGTGGTCCTGCTGTCTGAAGGCCAACGCCGTGCGTGAAGGGCTGGTCCTGCAATCTGCCCAACAGAGACGCTGTTCTCTGTCTCCGCTCACTGCCAACGACGACATGGAAGTCATCATCACCTGGTCAGCCAAAGTCTGTCTGGTGGCAGATGCATAGAAAAGGCTCAAGAAATAAATAGACGTTGAGCCTGCCTCAGATAAACCTTTCCAGTTTCTGGCAGTTGCTGGTTTAGAGGCTTTCAAGCCATACCCTTAGGTACTAAGTCTTCATGACTTTGTCTAGTCCCTTATTAAATCCTTTTAAAAACCTTTGTCTTCTGCAATAACTTGTGTCAAGGAGTTCCATAAATTAACTGTGTAAAAAAGCACTTTATTTAATTTGTGTTAGACATGCTGCCTGATCACTTCATCAAATTCCTCCCCTCCCCCCTATTTATTAAGCTGGGAGCCGTTGCCCTCTCGCTACCTTTCCACTCCTGATTTTACAGACCTCTGACTCCCACCCCCATCACTCTCCCACCATACTCTCGAGAGAGCCCTTGAGGAAACACAGACCCGTTAAATGGGAGAGGCCAGCTCGGAGCTGCTCCTTGGGGTCGGATTCATCAAGCCATGCTGTGGACCTCAAAGGGAGCGCTCTGTAGCAATGGATGTAGTGCTTTTATCCATGATGTTGAAAGAGGCTATTTGCAATAGGAAGCATTTACTGTAGTGTTGCCTTTCACATACGTTATTCGAGCAGGCATGAGCATGTTTTTTTTAGGGTAACTTTCTTACAATGGGAATCGGTGAGTTTGCTGTCACTTGCCAGAAACACCTGCCCATCACCCTAGGGAGAAAATCGTTACTTTCTGGGAGTTTATTGATGGCAGGGTTCTGATAACTAATTCCAGCTCTGGGTTTCTCCTGAGACTTGTCTCTTGCTGCTTCATCCCTTGACCCATCCCTAAACCTTAGCATCCTTTGACCAGAGGGGAAAAAGAAGCAGGATAAAAAATAGATGCCATATTTCGGTGAGATTGCCTGGTACGCCGTTTAGATGTGGATGTGAACTTAGCTCAGCAGATCAGTCAAGCCTTCCTCCTGTGCTTGCTTCTCATTGACTTCTGTGAAAGCCAAGCACATGTAAACCATGTGCTTATAGTTTCTCCCTGGGTCAGGATGGGAGCAGTCACCTTGCAGGTGGCTCAGCTGTAACCTTGTACCTTGGGTCTGCTGGGACTCGGGAGGCTGGAGGTCCTTCTGGTCGTGACCTGCTGGATGAGCTTGGGTAGAAGTCACTGCCCTGCTCTGTGTTTCCAGGCTCCCTGTTTGTCAGTTGGAGCCGTAAGTGTTCTGCCTCCTTGCAATCTGTGGCGAAACATCCCTGTATAAGTTATAGGTGTTACTAAAAGACTGTCATGGCAGCAGCTTGGAGATTACACCTGCTATCCGCGAGGCTTTTGTTGTTGGAAACCGGCTCATTTATATGTGAAGAAATCAGAATTTTTATAAGCAGAACGTTTTTTCCCAGGTCTGGATGCTCCTAAAAGTAAGAACGTTTCTACCAGGTATTAAAATCTGGCTTTTGCTTTCAGCGGCAGGCAAGGACGTATGTTATTACTGTACTTGGACGAAATGTCACTCAGGATAATACAGAGCTGCAGACAAGCGTCGCTTTAAAAGCAGGGCCTTGTCTCTCTGTATTTCCTCAGCACACTGAATGTTTGGCTAAGCTCCAGGAACTTTCCAAACACAAACAAGCATTTATGTATTAAGCCTTTTTATCAGGCTACGCTCTGTCTGAGCTGGGATGCGGGCGGCCTTTCTAATAAGGTGTATGCAGAATTGTTAATGGCTTTCCCATCAACCCGTGCAACAAAAATATCAGAACTTTTAAATATTAAATCACTAAAAGTTGTTTTTTCTTTTTTAGAAGTAAATCACTGTCTTCTTTTCGCTAAACCCTATTAGAAGAATGAACTACTTATGGGTTTGATAAAAAACCTAGGTTTTTTCCCCCCAAGTACACGGATTGCTGCGCGTGCATGGTGGCAATATGAAAAGCAGGTTGAAGCTTTTGGATGTGGTCGTGCCTGGTGCTGGAATGAACTTTGGCAACCCTGTCCCCTGGTCAGTGGGTGACAGTCCCACCAGCTCTTGGGTTCCTTATATCATGAGAGCTGTTGACCTTGGGCCGGGTTCCAGGTCGCAGACTAATAATAACCAAACTAATAATGCTTGTGCAGTTGCTAGCGTAAGATGGCCAGCAATTTAGGATTTCTAAATGCATTCCTAACAGAAATAGCACTAGCTCCCTTTAATGGCAAGGGTTAGTGAGAGTCGGGGAAGGTACAATGCTGTATCATCTCTGGTCCACCAGCCCGATGCAGTGGGTGACTGCCCTGGAGCAGCTGTAATCACACTGGCGTTTGGAGTTGATGAAGTTTGAATTGCTGGTGCTCAGGCTGAACTTGTTGCAAACTCTAGTAAAGGATTTCAGGGCTTTTACTCTGCTCTCTTTTCTTCACCAGACTCACTGAAATGAAAAAGATATGCATTTAAAATATATACATTTAAATATGTAGATATATTTTAGATTTGAAGATGCAATCTGTTGTTCGGTCCTCGGTTTACGTGTTTTAAGTCAGTGGAATGATCTCCAAAATGAGCTACTAACTCTGAATGCATACCACAGAAAAACCTGGCCTCAAATATTTTCTTGAAATAAAGTCTCATCGGCTGCAAGATGTGCTTTGTATTCACAATGTCGCTCCTCGTGACTTATTTTCCATATACTTATAGGTCACATGCTATCCCTTCTGTCCTTAGGCAGCAGGAGATAGTCCTCAAAAGAGAAGTTTAAGTGTAAATGTTTGCCTCTCTGGACTCAAATTCTGTTTGCATCAAGAAGCATCTGAAATGATCTCATTTATGGTTTCATCAAATAGGTAAGTAGGAGTTATTGAATAATGCCCTGTGTCTCCATGGGGGGGTTAACAGCAGTGAGCTGCGTGTGTGAAGGTATCAAAGGGGAGAGGATCAGGGCATTTCCTATGCTCCCCTCATCAGGGAAAATCAGCGGATCCTTATCGCTTCAAGTAGCTGAGAATGGGACATGATGGTGGTGGGGAAAAGCTGGTAGCGAGCTCTGGAGAGCAGAGGTGACCTGGTAGCTCTTCAGGAAGGTGGGTTAGAAGCATCTACCAGGTCTTGTTTGTGTCCAAGGTGGAGGTTTCTGAGAGCCGTGTGGGTCTCAGAAATGGGTTCACGTGCTGAATGTATGTGGCTTTGAGGAGCAGTCTTTGATACGTCACACTGTTTCTTGAAAAATCAAATATTTGGGTTCAACCACAGTTCATTTTTAAACCCCTAAGGTGTACTGGAGTTCATCGTGCCTCTCTTTCCTTCCAGGAGTATTTTTTTTTTTTTTTCCTCGCCCTTGTTTCTTGCTGGTCCCTGTTAGCATGCAGCTCTCCTTGCATCTAGAGATCAAAAAATCCCTAATATATGACAGGGCTATTGAAAGTAAAAAGGAGATAAAAGGCTGATAGCTGGGAATAGAGCCAATGTTGCGGTTTCTCAAAAAGCATCCTTCTGAAGCGTAAGTGCTCAGAAAAGGCACCAGATGTTGTGTATGTGTGTATTTTTAATATAGCTTTGACTAGAGGGAAGTGATAAAGATGGTTATCTCTAGAAAAGGGGATTTGGGGCAGGTAGGAAGGGATGACAAGCTGAAGACCAAATGCTCCCCTTCGTTTGTACTTCCTTTTGTCGGGGAGGGGAGGAACATTTCAACCGATTGATCTTTAGGCCAGAGCAGCTGTGGCTAGTAGACAACAGATGCTTTAAACCACAAATTTCTTTAAACTCTCTCAGTGTTAGCCTTTCCTCTTCTTAAACGAAGAGGAGATGCCCCTTAGCATCTGCTGTGGCCTGGGATTGCTTTCTCTTGTGTGCTGGGATCCCTTCACATCTGCTTCAGGCAATGAACCTCCCCGGCAGAGCAGATCTCCACATCTGCCAAGAGAGAAGGAAAAAGCGACGCTCAGCCAGCTCTCCCCATCCTGCTGCTTTGCTGGGACTTGCACAGGCACTCCAGTTTTGGGAAATGACGAACTGCCAGGATTTCTTGTATGAAGTTTGGCTTTTGGAGGCCTGTCTGCAAGGTAGGGCAGTGCTCAGGGCTGCAGCAAAGGTCAGGTTGGTCCCCACAGTCCCAAGGTGGATGTCGGAGCGTGGTAGCCAGTTTCAGTCCTTCCAGGGACCTCTTCCTTTTCTTTCCCTTCCCCGTTATAACAGGGTAGGGGCTCTCTGGTTCCCCCCAGCTGGCTAATGGACTGAGCTTTGACCCCTGCCCGTCTGTCCTTCAGCAGAGACCTATGGCCAGGGAGAGCTCGTAGATGTGACCTAGGTCGGGCTGGGACAAGTGCTAATGCTCTGCGCTAGAAGTCCCCACGTTAAACGGTTTGCAGGCGCGCGGCTGACATGACCTCGCTGGGATCAGAGGAGCTGTGGCAGGAGAAGTTTCTGCTCGGTAGCTGTGAATTATGTGCGTCGCCGAGGCTCAATTCTGTTTCTGAACACGTCTCCGCTGGCAGGATGAGCTGTGAACAAAACAAGGTGCTGGGGAGGAAGGAAGAGTCAGCTCAGTGGTCTGGGAAGGCAGAGGATATATATTTTTTGGAGTAATTTTTCTGAGCAACTCAAATTACTAAGTTAATGCCGAAATAGCCTGATGATTGCCACGGGGCTCAAGGAGCCACTGTGCTTCTCGACGCCAAATCACTAACGCTCTGTGCAACTTTAAGTGAGGTGGGTCTCTCTTTCTGTGCCAGTCGTTTCTGCCGCATGAGAAAAGACAGAAAGAAAGAGGAGAAAGAGAAGGAGGAGGAATCTCCTGGAAAACCTTGGAGACTGCACTGGAACGTGAGCCGTCCTGGGGCACATTAGCAATCTCAATGTTGTTTGTGGGTGTATTGTTAAGGAAGTGTTTCTAAATAATAGCTGTGTTGCAGTTTTACTACGTAGAAAGCTTACTTAAGCATGATTTCTCCCAGGACATTTAGTGCTTTTCTTTTCTCTTGACAAACATAGAAGGATAAAATGGATCCCTCCACAAAAGCCCCAAAAGCTGCTGCTTTCACCAGCAGAGCTGGCTGTCACCTGGGATGGCCAGGAGCATCACTCATGGAGCATCTCAGTAATTGGACTTTGCCAAGGAAGAAGTAAATAAAAGGTATCCAGTGAGGATTGCTCCAATAGCATGGATTTCACAAACTGAAAACATATTAGCTTCTGACAGCTCTGTTCTTCTATAGACAAAACAACTACATTCCCTGGAGCTCCGTGCTTAAAGTTTTAAACCTTTTCCTTTCTGGTGAATTCTTCGTGCATCCAGAGAAGGCTCCTAGAGCCTGGTTTTTTTACACTATTTTGCACCTTGGTTTATCATTCACACCAATGCCAGGCAGGCTCAAAATGTTCCTTTGCATCTGATTTGGCAGCATTTCACATCCACTTGGCACTGGGGCATGTGTTTATGTCTCTTACTCCACTGGGTATGAGACAGTAAAAAAATTTGGCCCTATAGGTATTTCTTACAGTTGAACCCAGGGTTAGGGATATTCTCTGGGACCCTGAGATTTCAATTTGTTTATTCTTCACTCTGCTCATCTGGCTTCTGCTCTTGGTGCCTGCTGATAAAATGGAAAAGAAGACCTTTCTTAAACTTTTGAAGATACAATATGTCAGGTGCATCTTAGAAACAGACTTTTAGTTCAAGTTCAGGCCTGGCCCGTCCTGCTAGGCTGTGTGCAGCGAACTCAGGACCAGGAAAGACTGGGAGGAGGGAGACTAGTGCAGGGCTTGGCATCTCACAACAGCACTTTCTCAGGCTGGTAGAGAGAAAGCTCAATGCTTTGCATCAGTCTGCCAATATACAGTTGAGTCAATAGGTGCCTTTTTTTCCCTCTCCACATGGATGAATTTGGCTCGTGGGTTTTCCGGTAAATCACTAGAAAACTATTTATGACTTGGCCTTCTTCGTACAACTTCTGCTCCGACTGCCAGTTACACCAAATAGAAAAACTGACAGCAGGGCAGATCTATGCTCCTTGTCTCGCTATAAATTGGGGCTGGTTTTTGCCCAGTAATGGGTTGCAGCCAGCCCTTTCAGTATCCGTAAGAAGCGGAGGTAGGTGCAAGGTCGTCCTGTTAACAAGTAGAGATGAGTGGAGCATGAAAGACTCGGGAGGCAAACATGATAATCTGCCAGGCGTAGCTAAAACAGCTTTGTGGTGAGCTTTCTCTCCTCGGTTTGGATCTTGGCTAGCTCTTGAAGGGAGAGAAGCCCAGGGCTTACATTGCTAACCGAGCTCTGCCCCACAGGGGTGCTGGCAATGCCTGTGGGGCAGCGCTGAAGGCAGGGGTTACCTCTAATGGGAAAACTTGAATCAGTGTCGGCTTTTGCACAAGGTGTGGGGGCAAACTGAGCACCTCCCGCTACTTCTGGATAACCCGAAGCCTCCAGACATCCCTCTGCTCTGAGCTTTGCCAAGCCAGTCTAGTTTGTCCTGTTCTGGGAGTCAAATAAACGGCTTGGGCAGAGTTAAGTAACCACCGTGGTACAGCAAGTATCTCCCCACGCTTCCCACTGACGTCCTCCCCTGCAAGGGGGACAGGAGGAGGCTCAGCACAGTCCTAATTTGCTGCATTGCTAAAAACAAGTCTCCAGCCTGCTTCAAGACTCAGCTGGGCAGCAGTTGGGAATACTAGAGAAAGGAAGCTGGACTCCTGGGACGGTGTCACCTAGCCCTGGTTTTCAAGCAGCTGTTCTCTAAACAACCTGCGAAACGCATCGGCCAGACCCATCCTCTTTTTGTCTGTGGGAAGAATCAGTGCAGTCTGTGGGGACAGAGAAAGCAGAGGGGAATGAATGGAGGATGGGGGGGAAGGATTTTGCACGACAAAGCCATGCACAGAATCAATTTAAAAGCAGGTGCTAAAGATCAGTACCCTTAGGGGAACCCAGGGAGCCATCCCCGAATACTCTGCTGTTTGGAAAGGAAGTTTTTGCACTGTGGCACACAAAGGAAGAAACAATCAGGCCTCTTTCCTCTCTTCTAAGGGCAGCGCTCAGCTCTTAACGCTTCAGCTGTGAACAGGCAGCCCCAGCACAGGTTGCAGAAGGAATTGCATTTGTGTTCACTACAACTTTGCAAAGTCCCGCTCTGATCCGTGCTGGCTGTTCCGCACTGCAGCAGTGGCTCCGGAGGCGAGATGGTATTGAATGTCATGGTTTGTGTGGTTTGGTGTGTTTTCCTCGGAGCAGCGTGCGCTCCGGCTGCTGTTTGTGGTCTGCAGGTGGAGAAGAGCTGCAGCAGCTCACCTGTGCATGGAGGGAGCCGAGAGCACCATTTCCCAGGCTTGTTGGGAGGCAGACGTGCTGCTGTTAGGGCATTTTCATGTAGACATCCCTTGAAAACGTCCTAGTCTCATGTAAATCCTGTTTAGCCTTCGGTGATTGGATTCATGTCTCAGGGAAACCTGTGCTGCGCAGAGGAACGCAAAAATTCATTTTTACTGAACGTTTACGGACACTGCTGGTTGGCTTTGGAAACTTCTGCTTATAATTATTTTTGATCATATCAGTGTTGTTATGCTAGCGTGCGTACTCTGGGCCAGATGTTGCAACTGTTGTTACCTGCATTGCAGAGGCAATTTGGCCCCAGTGATGGTGTAAGTCACCCCCAAGTGTCTTCCGGGTGTCAGACTTTAATATTAGCTTTTGCGAATATTATTTTTCCCTCGCAGGGATGAAACAGGGCACAATAGATACGATGAAAGGAAAAAAAAAAAAGTAACTAACCAGTACAGCTAATACAAGGCTAATCCTTGGCTGCAGCTTTGAGCTGTTGCAGCACAAAAGAGAGAGCAGCCTTCAGACTTCACTAGTCATCCCAAAAGAACAGTTCCCAGTCCCCCACGATGGGATTAGGAGGGTACAGAAGCATGGAGCCCATGCCGTTTTTGCAATCCTTTCCATCCCCGTTGAGTTGCTCTGAGCAAAGATATCCCGTAGACAAGGCTGGGCAGAGAGGCGAGGTGGAAGGCAGCAGGAAATCTCAGTAGCGCTCAAAGCGCCGTGTTCCCCGATTCTTCCTCGTCAGGGGGATTTGGTGTGGTCCCTTTTGAAAACAGGCATCTGGATTGATTCAGCAGCTGTTGTACTTGGGCGATGCCTAATATACTTGACATCTAACAGATGAAAGGCAAAAAAATCAGGGAGGCGGGATGAAATGACGTGTAATCACGGTTGCCAACACTTGTGATTTTATTAGATGTCTTGGGGTGTTTGGTAATGTTGGAGAGTCCTGTGATTATGTAGGACTGTTCATTTGCAAAGGGGGGGGGCGTGGAAAAAGGGCATTTCAAGAACAAAGTGTTATGATGTGGTCCTTAAGATTCAAACAGCAGCGAATAAAAAGGCCATTGCATGTATTTTTGTTGTTGTTTTAAAAATGCATGCAAAATACTGTGACTTTAACCTCCTGATTTTCCGGCCTATTAATGAGCTCTTGGAGTTGGTCATTCCAGACCTTTAGGAAAAAGTGTAATAACAAGGTTTCAGGGCTGTGTGGGTTTTCAGTATTCTGTGTTCCCAAAGCAGATAGTCCACAGAAAAGAGTTTAGACACCCTTTGTCTGCCGCGGGCTTAGGCTGTAAGCTTTACAAGAACCTAAAGCTGTTTCAGGCTTAATCGCAGAAGCGTGTGTTGCCCCTCTTGAGAATAAACTGTATTTTATGTTGTAACTGCAGCTCACAGAGAGGAGAGCCTATCCTGGAAATCAGTGTAAAGCCTTTACTCCTTTCCCTGCTTTTTGTTGCTTTGTCCCAGGTGCTGTGACTGTCTTGGGGAAAGCAGAAATGGCTTTTAGAACAAATAAGACAAACAGTAAAGTAAAGATCAAGGTTGCTTGAAATGAAGTGTAACATCCTCGTACTCCTTCCCTTAATGCATTGGAAAATAAGAGCAAAAAGAGAAATATGAAGTGCAATGAATTTTGACTCCTTCAATACTTGTTTAAAGGAACCAACGTTTTTGCTGGGACTTGGGTTTCAGAAGTAATTGCTGTGTTAACGTTGCAGCATCAAATGCATTTCCTCTGATCTCTTCTTGCGACGTAATTGTTGTACCACCGTGGTCAGCCGCATTCCCTCTTTCTGCAATTGCTTTATGCTTCCCCCGCAATAGGAATGCTGAATTCAGGATCCGCGTTTCAGAAGCAAGTCAGAAAATGCGTCTGCATACCAATGGCTCTGAAATAAGCGAGCTTTTCTTCTTTGGCACAGGGGTCTTCAGAGCCATAGCACGACCATGAATATTTGCCTTGCTTGGTTTCTAGCAATGCAAGTAGGCAAGAGCCCATTCGCGTTGAGATCCGAAGTGTGTCCCAGCAGTGGCCTGTGGTATCGGTGATGGAGCAGAAGCAATTCTGCTCTCCTCTTCTGCACCCTCGCTGCCGTTTTTGCTGCATGTCCCGACACGTTCGTTAGGTTATTTGCTGCCAATGTCATCTGACAGGTTTTTTTGCCCTTGACGTCGGCAATGCGTCCAAGTTTAGGCTCAGCCTTTTGAAGTGATGGCTGGGAATTAGGCACCCATGTCCTAGGAGATTTGCTGGAATTTGGGGCATTGCAAAACTCGGCTTTGGTGGTGCTTTTGGTGTGTTTCACACCAGTGGTATGGACTTCTGCTGCTTTTTCCCAGGTGCTGGCGCTGTCCTGTGGAAACCAGAAACAGCTGATTTTCTACAGAGCCCAGGGTATGCCTCTCCCTTTATATTTACTATTTATGCTAAAACTTGGTTTGTGATCTGACAGTCTCTAATCCCAGTAAAGCTACCTGTGCTGAGATAGATGGGGTGACTTTTTGGAGTAATTTCTCATGACTCCTTAGCGTCTTCTTGGTGCTGCCTGACTTTTTTTTTTTGTTTTTGGTTCACTGTTGTACTATGCGTAAATACATACACGGGAGCCGTAGTCAAACGAGTTCAGTTCTTCAGGACTTCCCTGAGGACTATTGGCTTTTCACAGGCTGCTTCTGCGTTTCCCCAGAGGTCTTCAAAAGTAGTTGGGGATTGCTAAATGTTCTGCAGCCCACGTGCCTTCTGAGCCTTTGAAAAACCTGTCCCCTCTGGGCCAGGGAGATGTTGCTGTGGTATCTGCACAGAGAATCATAGAATCATCTAGGTCAGAAGGGACCTTGAAGATCATTGAGTCCAACCATCAACCTAACACTGCCAAACCCACCGCTAACCCATGTCCCTCAGAACCACGTCTACCCGTCTTTTAAATACCTCCAGAGATGGCGATTCCAACATTTCCCTGGGCAGCCTGTTCCAATGTTTGATAACCCTTTCGGTGAAGAAATTTTTCCTAATATCCACCCTACACCTCCCCTGGAACCACTTGAGGCCACTGATTTGAGCCTCGTGATGTGGTCTCTGATAGTATGTGTTCTCCAGTTTCAGGTAATAAAACATACCAGGGAACTAATACTTTCTCTCACATCTCATCTGTAAAGTTTCAGTTCCTGACCCTTCCTGAAAGTAGACGGAAATTTCAAGTAGGTGGAATTAAACGGGTTTGTGTCTGCACGGATCTCCTCAGCCCTCGGACTGTCAAACGTTAAGTCTACTCGAAGATAAAAGGCTGAAACTCATTATATTTATACTGGTGTAAATGGGAGTCTGTCAGTATTCAGGGGAGCTGTGTGCAGGGTTTGGGGCCAGCACTTTCTCAAAAGCATTGAAGTGGAGTGCGGGCACTTATAAACTGAATTTTGCAGCTATTCACTTTATCAAAGCCCAATCCTGAACTCCGACATCTCTCTCTGACCAAGCAGAGAGGGTTATTTCTTGCAGGGCTTTTGCTTTTGTCGTTGCAGGGGGGACTCGGGCTGCTTAGATTAGACTGGAATTCAGGCGCTTCAATTTGGATTTTACAGAGAAAGTTTTTTTTAAATTAGCGTGTTGGGGGGTATTTAAACAGGCTTGATGCGCTCAGTGCATGCATCCTTTTCCAATTCTTTTTGGTTTGTGTAGCTCATGTTTTCCTCATGCTTCAAATCCGCCCGAAGAAAAAGAAGTTTCTCATTTACTTAGACTTTCACAAAGTTTCAATACCTGTTGGTTCACAGTGCATGAAAAAGCTGAATGCTATTATATTTCCTATTTACTGCTTGCAGTTATAATACCCTTCTTAATGATGTAAAATATAAATGAATTATGTGCCCTCATTTGCGGTTGCAAGTTGCTATTATGAATAATGCAAATGGCTGCTTGTGAGGTGGTATACGACAATTTTTTGAAAAGAAATGACAGGAGGAATGGAGGAGAAGCAGCCTTTTGGTTGGCTTGCGCTATGCAATAACATTTGTGACTGAGCTGTGCAGAACTCTTTATAGACTCTCTGCTGGTTTTTTTTTTATTTAAATCTTTTGTCTTAAAAACTGCTTATATTCCAAAATGCCATTCTAGTGTTACCTCGACTTTACTGGTAGAGATGAGAAATATGTTTTAAAAATAAATTTCATTTCAGAATTTGTTTGCTGCAGGAAAATGAGAAACTTGATCTATAAATCTTTTGCAGGGACTGTAGGAAGAAATGTTTTCTACAGGATATTGAGTGCGGGACTGGTTTTGAAACCAGCGAAGCAACAAAGCTGATTTCTTATACCTAGGACACCATAAATAATTCATTTAGTGTTGTAATTTATCATTAGTTACAAATAAAAAAATTAAGTTTCACATATTTGCTTTTTAAAAAGTTTGCCGGCAGTACCTAAGAGCTGCATCCTTAATTGTAAGTATGTGGAGAGTCAGATCCGCTTGTGTAATTTCTTCGCAAGCCTTGGGCTATATCCTGCTCCCCCAGCAAAAGCTTGCTGCTGCTTTTAAAAAGAGAAACAGATAGAAGATGACCTGAAGGCATCTAAAGAAAAAAAAAAATCCTGGTCTGACATTAATAGACATGGTCACGCGGTTCTTTTAAATATTTTGTTGAATTGCAGCTCAAATAGTAAGATCTTGAGTGATGGGGGTCTAAATACATTATTTATAGCTTTATTCTCTGATAACCAAAATACAACTGATCATAATTCTTCATTACATGTTAGGTTTCAATAAAATCTTTTTTTCAGAAAAATACATATGTTAGGAGCTTTCTGAATTTCGCGAGTATTACATTCAAAGATCATGTTTCTTGTTCTTTCTGGCATTACATTGTTTTTCCATTTCTCTTTTATTCTTCATTGCCAGTTTTGACTGCTCGGCTTAGTCACAGGAGTTTATCAAAATAAAAAATGCTTTGTTTTAGATAGGTGTGAACATTGGCTGTGAAATGATTAAACGAAAACGGGAGTGAAAAATAGCTCCTTGAACACCAGCGACTAGAGTGAGGGTTGGGATTGATTTTTATTTTTTTTTTTTGGGTGGATTTTAACCTGCCCATTGAGTTTTTACTAAAATATCCCAATTAGCTGTTAATCAGCAAGTCCTGCAGCAGCTTGCAGCTTTGAGGTTACTGAGGGTAACTCGCGCCCACGTTAGCTATGGGGAAGCATCAAGGCTGGTTTGGGGATTTTGGAGCCTCTGGCTGCAGGCTGAGCCCCGGAGCAGTGAGCTGTGTCTCTGCAGCTCTGCGAGCGAGGCGTTGAAATCTGTATCGAGTCCACAGTGGTGGTGTGTTTTCCCGTATCCAGCGCTCAAATGATGTATATGGTCTCTAGCATGCAATGGGTTGTTAGGTTTTGCCAGCGAAGCCAATTCAGCGCTGCGCGGCTCAGCTAAGGATGTATTTGGGGCTGCTGATGTGTTACAGCAAGAGACACGGTGCCGCTTTTTGCCAGACTGGGTGAGTTTCAGGGACATTTTGTCTTCTGCTCTCTCTCCGATGGGCCTGCTGGAGAGTGAATTCGATAAGCGTGCTTTTCAGATGATGATGATGATGATAGAAGAAAAAGACCACCATGAAATCACAACAAGGATCCTCTCCCCCTCTTTTCCTTGCACTCTACCTTCATTTATCTCGGCAAGCTTGAATTGCAGTCCCATTGCTATTAACCTTTCGACTGCTGGCATTTTACCCAGAGCGCTCAGCCCCAGCTGGCAGCGGAAAGGAGAGGATTTGAGCAACTCCGCAGTGATGAATTGGCGTTGGCGCTTTGCTCAATGGCCGCTCGCTGGGAAGTGGAAAATGCATCGTGCAGCTCTGCGGTCCTAATAACCCTGTCTGTCCAGGTAGCCACCTGCAAAAGCCTGAAATCCAGGAGCAAACAAGAGAAGGGAGAACTGCAGCACTGGAAGGCTTGTTTTTCTTTCTACCTTCCACAACCAACTGCTTTGACGTTGTGCAAGGAGGCAAACTTTCTCGGCTTTTGTGGCAGCAGCTGCCTTCCGGGCTGGGTGGCTTTGCCTTCTGCCGAGGGGCTGCTGGATGGGAGCATCAAGGTAGCCTGTCTCTCCCAAGGGCTGGCCCTTTCCCTCTCAAATCCAGCACCCAGCTCCAGACATGACTTGTTTTCTAGGCTGTGCCACTGGGTCTCAAGGTGCCTGGTGGACCACGGTGTCAGTATTACAGAATCACACAGAATCACAGAATGGTTCGGGTTGGAAGGGACCTTAAAGATCACCCAGTCCCAACCCCCCCGCCCTGGGCAGGGACACCTCCCACCAGACCCGGTTGCTCCAAGCCCCATCCAGCNGTCCTCGTAGCAGAGGTGCTCCAGCCCTTGGATCATTTTTGTGGCCCTCCTCTGGACCCCTTCCAACAGGGGCGTGTCCTTCTTGTGCTGAGGACTCCAGAGCGTGCAGCTTTCGGTCCTCCCGGGAGCACCTCAGTGCCGTGGATGCGCAGCGCGATGCTCAGTGCTGTGTTGGCTGGGTCTTGGCTGTGTAATTGCCAGTCCCGCCATCTGTTACGCGCAGGGCAGGGAACATTTTGTGCTGGCTTTCCCTGGCCTGTCAGTATAGTGCGCGGCAGGGGGTATCATAAACCACGGAGGTGTGATGAAATCTGGTCGCGTTGCTTGGCAGGGGGAGGGAGGCTGCCATCCATGGGTCCGGCCCCTGGGAGAGCTGTTGGCAGATCTGCCTGCGATATCGACCCTGGCGCTGCGAGTCTTCTGGGCCCTCGCAGGTACGTGGCTGGGCACAAGCAGCCTGCGTCCTGGTACGGTCGTTATTCTGCTCTAGAGAATCCCGCTAGATAAATGTCAACAAATGACTCAGTCTCCAGTTAACGAAGAGAGGCTTTTCTTTCAAAGAGCTAATTGTCTATCTCTTCTGCATAAGAAATGCAGGACTTTTTTTTTTCTTTTTGTATTCCTAGCAATGTGGCAGAATTTACAGATGTGCAAATACTGTGGGCAACATCTATTATTTAACTTTCATTACCATTAATATGAATTAAATTGATGGCATTTGTCAGGATGCTTTATGTGTTGTAGCAGATGCCTTAGGGAACTGCTTTTGAAAGAGGAGAATTTCAGGAAAAGAAAAGTTGATTTAGTGTCTAGGAGGAAAGGGCTCTGGAGAACTGAGTTTAGCTCTCAGAAGTGAGAGCTGAATTTGGTTCTCTCTCTGACCTCATGTAAATTTTGCAAGACCAGAGTTTCAGTGAAATTCGCCTCCTATTTATACAGCTTCCTGAAGGCGCTGGATTTTCAAAACAGGTCTGGTAACCCAAATGAGATATGAGTTTAATGATCTTGTGTCCAGTTCAGGAAAAAAAGTGAAAAGACAAGAACAGGTAGCAGGTGAAACACCCGTGCAATTGGTCAGATGTGACCAAGAAATGTTGGTTGTGATTTGCATGTTCTGTAGACCTGATTGCGCAGTGATGTAATGGGAATTTCTCAGTTTTATCGGTGCTAAAAGGTGGCTGTGTGGGAAAGGACGTGTCCGGTGAGATGCAGGTGTGCTGGTTTTGGAGTGTGAGGGTTGCAGTCTTATATCAAGCATCAAATGGCATTGCTGCCTGAGCTGGCTAATAGTTTGAGGCTAGGTGATCTGCATCTAGATGTTCTGGTGCTCTCATCTGCTGAGAGGGGGAGAGGAGGAAAAGTGTGTGTGTGGGGGAAGAGCTCGAACAGAAGAGTTTCAATTTAAAGCCAGTGGAGGTACTGCAGCAGGAGCTGTTTCCTACCTCTGCTGGCTTCTGCAGGTGTGTGGCCAGGCCCTCTCTGGGGGATGACACCAGCGTGTCTGGTAGCGCCTGCTTTATTCGTTATTTGTGTTTGCGTGGGCTTGGTGAATCGCGGTGCAGGCAGGAGGCCTGCCTCTCTTAATCCCTTTTACATTTCAATTCTTAAAAGCAATTTCAGAAGCATTGCCTCTTTTTTAGGTGGATTTAAAGAAATAGGAGAAAATTAAAAGAGAACCTAGTCACTAGTATTACGCTTAACTTAGGTCAGTGTGAGCGACTCAGTATGAGAGAAATTAACCCAAGTGCCTGGTTACAGTAGTGCAGATCTCGCCGCAAGTGAGCGATTTGAGCTGCCACCTTCTCCTGTCTCTTCTGGTGTTAATTTTATTTGATGGACAATGAGTATGCCTTTAATAAAAGCATTGGCTTGTACAGCAGGCTACGTGAAAGAGCCTCTAAAAATACCCAGGTTCTAGGCTAAAAGTGAAAGATCGCCCTAAATGCAGCAGTTTTTGCAAGTTCCACCAAAACCACTTGGGCAGTAGATGGTTGCAGCACAGCATAAAAATAGTCAGCTGCCTTTCAGCAGCCTTGTTGGGAGCAGGAATTGGTCTAACCTTGGCCAGACACAAAACTCAGCGTTGTCAGTCCGTAGACAAGGAGTCTCCGTGTGCCTACCAAGAAGGTGCATCAGTGTTTCTTCTCTAGGCGGCCAGATAGGCACGAGAGCGCTGGTCAGCCCCCTGTGGCTCCCTTGCTTGGACCTGGGTGTTCCTGACGTTGCTATTGGGTGCAAACTTGCTGGTTTTATTTCCAAAGCTGTGTGGAGACTGCCTGCTGAGAAACACATGAAGGCTTCACCTTCTTCTGCATTGAGCATGGAATAGTAGCAACTTTCTGAACTCTCTTGGTCCAGGCCAGGGCTGAACTGATAAGGAAGAAACTTCCTATTTCATTGCCAATCCCCAAAATCCCACAGTTGCATTTTTGATATCTACTACAATAAAAATCTATGGCCACAGACCACCTCTTTCTGATTCCTATGTGCCTCCGAGGGAGTGTTCCCGTTAAAAATTCAGAGGCTCTGGCTGCCACTTTGGTTCATGTATTCTGTCCGTGTCCAGCAGTAGTTTCTGTAAATGTTGGGCCAGCTGCAGTTAAAGCTGCAGTTTATCTCAGTACAGAATACGCACAGGAGCTCTTCTGAGGAGCAAACTCCCCAGGGTGAAATCACTTACAGTATGAGCTGAAAGGTCACCAGCCTGTCAAAATCTTCGCAGTGCTGATTTTTCAAGTCATTGTTCATACCAGGATGAACTCTAGACTGATTCAATCTTTTCATAGTTCCTAAATAGTAATACTGGTCTTGCTTCCTGTATTGTGGATCCAGGCACAATAACAAGAATAAGATTTGAGACAGGTTCTTAAAGTTTCATCTTCTGGGGCAGGAGATGAGAGAAGGAGCCCTTTCCTTTGCCTCTCTTGCCAAGGCACGCAGGGCTGTCACCGCCTCCGAGAAGGCCTGGGACAAGTGCAACACAGCAGGCCGGAGGTCTGGGAAGCCCTGAAGAAATATCGATGCTGCATTTGAGTTGGTTCTACGTGTGCAGTTGGTCTTCTGGCCAGAGCTGGGGCCTTTGGGATTCTCTCTCTGGATCTGCACATCTGCTCTAGCTTTACCGTGTGCAAGCTGCTGAAGAAGTGTAGATAATGCTTGCCTTCAGGCGTAGGTGAGGTTCAAACATGTTGAGATTCATGAGTGAATGGTCCTCTTTGAGTATTGAGGCTCCATCTGCAAATCTTTGAGACAACATTTCATTTTATATCATCAGCATTTTCTGAAAGGAAAAAAAAAGAAAAACCTTTTCAGAGAAACTACTTCAGCATTCACAAAACTTCAGCAGTTTTCCTAGGGAAAAACATTTCCCAGTTCTAAT
The DNA here is from genome assembly GCA_013396915.1 of Stercorarius parasiticus. NCBI lineage: Eukaryota > Metazoa > Chordata > Aves > Charadriiformes > Stercorariidae > Stercorarius > Stercorarius parasiticus. The sequence continues at coordinate 573,657 of VWZL01003005.1, read as the reverse complement.
CTCTGCCGTGGGACAGGTGGAGTCCTCCCCGGAACAGGCAGCAGACAGCGGGCACTCATGGGCATGAAAAAGGCTCAGAGCAGGAGCTTAACTCACATTGCTTGCATCCCATGCAGGTTTCTCCTTTTATATCAGGGGTTTTAGTATTACCTTGACACAGAATGAGAAAACTTTTGAAATCCTTGAGAGGTTTCACAAGTTCCTGAATCTGCTGTCCCCAAATTAGTAGTAATGTCCACGGCATCAGAGGAAGTCTCTCAATATTGGAGTACGGTAGATCTGTAGTCATGTGAGAAACTAAATGCTGGTTTATACCCTCTAAGTTAATGTCTGTTTGAGGAAACTTTTCACTGAACTTCCACTCTCTGCAAAGCAACAAGCATGGAGACTGTTGGGCATGTAGTAACCTGGTATAACATCCAATGGGTAATTTGTTCTGACAATTTTTATGAGCAGGGAAAAAAAAAAAACCAACCTCATCAAATGTGTGTCACGCTTTCTGACCCTTCTCTGTGGTTCATTTATCTCCTGGAAGAACCACCTGCTTTCTGCTTTGATGCTCCATTTGCAGTACTTGAGGGAGGAATGATTATAGTGGCATGCAGCCACTGGTTAACTTCTCTCCAGATGTGTGCTCCAGATGGCTATCCTGAGAATCCACCCCAGACCCAGATTTCCTGTTTAACGCTGACAGACTTGATTCAAACTGAAACACAGTCTTTTGCTCTACTTTTCTCCTTTCTAGCTGGTAGCATCCACAGAGGGGGGTGAGCCAAACACAGTCCATGGAAAGCTGCGCTCTGTCTGTTGTTGTCTCCCTGGTAGCGTTAGAGATGAGGGTATTAGCCTCTTCTCTTAAATCCTGTCTTGATCTATAGAAACGGCTACAATCTGCTGCATTTCATGAAAATCAGAACTGGTCCTCTGAAAACCAGTGTGTTGGCACTGGATGAACTGTTTGAGCAAACGTGAATGCTGGTTTTTTTATTTTATTTTTTTTTTTTTAGCGCATTCACTGGGCTCCTACGGAATAATAGCTTTTCTCCTTGTTGCCTCTCTCACGTTTTCTGTTCCATCTCTCTGAACAATAGCACCAGTCTCTTTATTCCTGAGCTCTCTCAGGATGTTATTTGTTTATCATCTTTCTTTAGTAACAACCAGTGTAGCAGAGTGATATAATTTAGCTTTGTGAAGTCCTGACCATAGCAGAATGCAAAGTGGCTCCTCTCATTTCTCTGGAGTTCAGGAAAGCTGCAACAAAAGGAAGAACGCAAGTTGTGCTCTCTCCGTATGCACACTTCTCTACCCCTGCTTGCTTCCTAACAATACCCTCGTGGTTTTTTTTGTTTTGTTTTGTTTTTAACATGGAATCGATGTTTTTTTTCCTCAAGTTCTGTTGATCACCTCAGGGTACGTAGCAGAGCTAGGCTGAGCATCCTCCCCTCAAACCACGTCCCCTGCAGATGTGATGCTGGGCATAACAAAGCACATCGGGTCACTGTGGTTCAGTGTCGGTGCCCTTGACTTGGGATCAAGTGATCTTAGGGCACAGTATGACTCTTCTTCAAGAGGACATCTCTGCTGTGGCACCAGAACACAGTACAGATCACAGGAAAAGAGTGAAGCCTGGAGAGCCCCAGCAAGCTTTGCTGTAGGGGATTTGTTGCGTACCTACCAGGTTACGACGTACAGGGCTGGGCACGTGATTACAGCATTTGGAGGTAATCCTCCTGTTCCCTCCGGGGGACTAGGGGAGACTAAACCTGGTACTTTCTGCATAAAATCAAACCTTTGAGGCTGATCCTAACAAAGCCTCTCAAGCATCAGGCTGCCCTGATGTTGCTCACAACTCCATTAATTAAAAAAAAAAACCAACCAAACCAAAACAGGAAAAGAGAGAGCTCTGGGGAGACCTTATAGCAACCTTCCAGTGTCTGAAGGGAGCCTACAAGAGAGCTGGAGAGGACTTTTTACAAGGGCATGTAGTGATAGGACTAGGGGTAATGGTTTTGAACTGGAAGAGGGTAGATTTACATTAGATATCAGGAAGAAATGTTTTACTATGAGAATAGTGAGCCCCTGGCCCAGGTTGCCCGGAGAAGCTGTGGCTGCCCCATCCCTGGAGGTGTTCAAGGCCGGGCTGGACGGGGCTTGGAGCAGCCTGGTCTGGTGGGAGGTGTCCCTGCCCAGGGCAGGGGGTTGGGACTGGGTGATCTTTAAGGTCCCTTCCAACTCTAACCATTCTATGAAATTATAGCTAACAGAGGCAGGAGAGTCTGATGCTCCGTATTGTAACTTCACCCATGATGTCGCGTTTCCAAGCTCCCTTCTGGGACCCAGCAAGTGGGTCCCACTTACATCATTCGCTTGGAGGATGTAAAATCTGGTCAATGGCATAAGTAGAGAGGGCTCCCCAAAGCCTGGAGGTTGGGTTGTGCCAAGGACCCTGATGAACTCCAGGGCCAGCTGGAGTCACAGGACCCAGGGAGTCCAGCTACACGGTCAGAGCACAAAAACGGAGACTTCGGGAGTCTGTGGAGTCTGCGACAGTTGAAGTGTCCTTCTGTGCGCCAGAGGAGGAGGGATGCTGCAGGAGGGGAGCAGTGCTGCTTGCCGCTCTGATGCGCTCCTTTCCATCAAGTCTTTGTGAGTGCTTTCAACACCTTATTCCAGGAAATATGCCAAGAAAGGGCAAATATACTGGTTATTTATAGGCCTTCTTATGGCCTTCTCATTACTGCCTGGAGTCCATCAGGGTAGGCATTTATGTACTGCTCTGACCTTTTCTGCCAGCTGAGAGAACATAGATCCTCTGGTTCTCCACTGACCTTCCAGTGTACTCTTTCTTGGGAGGACAGAAACAAGAAAAGGATCCTCAAAAGAAGAAACATTTTTCTCTCATTAAAAGATCCACTGTAAGTATTCATAATTGGCAAAGAAAGAGGTTTTGCAGGCTCCTTTGTCATGGGTGTGAATCAAGCAAGGAATTTTTTTTTTTTTTGTCACCTCAGCTCAGGATGATAGAAATAAAGTTTATTTGTATGAAGTCACTGTTGAGAATGTTTTCAGTATCTCCTATGAACAGAAGCAAAACTCCCACAGCAAAGACTCCATTAATCTTTGCTGCCCTGATCTAGATTGACTTATTCAGTGCATGAACTAGATCATTAGCAACACTAGGGATTTCCCCTCATCCTGTGGTGGAGAGATCAGTGGAAATAATAAACAAATGTGAGTGAATGTGCAGGCTGATTAGCGTACACACGTATATTTTCATGCTTGGAGACCTTTGCAATGTCTCCCCTGGCATTAGGTGCTGCTTGACTCTTGTGTTGCCAAAAGGTCAGGGGTATCCCCACTCTCCAGAGCCCCTGCTTATCGTAGGTGGTTATTTGTGTTTGACTAAACTTCAAACAACTTTGACCTTTTTATTATTTTTTTTATCTGCGTTTTGGAGGGTGGGTGGAAGAAGAACTCTTCTGCCAGCCTTTCCAAGAGTCGCCCAGGGGAGATGGTTTTTTTGCGGAGGCCAAGTTATCTCCTTCAAGACATAATTTCTCTGAAAATAGAATAATTTAAAACCTAATTTTCTTACTTAAAAAGTTGGAATCTCTTGTGTGTGGGTGAGGGAGATGCAGATGTTTTCAGACACTTGGGAACCGCTCCCTGGTTAGTTTAAAATATTTAGCTATTTGCATGCTTCATTTTGAGGTATGTAAAATAAATAGAATCATAAATCACTCCTTAAATATTCTGCTTGGTGCTGGGTGACTGGAAATAACAGATGGATGCTTACAGGCGGGATTTAATTTCGCTCTAAGTTAGCGATGGGTTAGAAACCAGAACGTCACATCTTAGCCCCCTAAAGCTTTGGATCTGTTTGCATCTGTCTTGGGAACTTTGTGAGGCACAAGACTTGCATTAAACAGATAACAGCTGTAACCCCAGATCAGAGTCGTCTTCAACATCGGGGCAGTTTAGGTCCAGGCCTGGGGGAGTGCTCCCAATTTTCTGCTTAAAACTGTTGTCAAAGCATGGTGGTGTTTAAATAGCGTGGGTGGGGCTATAATTTCTGCCTTTTCCGAAATACCATTGAAAGTAACGCATCTGGAAAATAGGGCGGGGGCAAAACCTACAGCAATACATCTCAGATAGGTCAGAGGTTTAAAGCCAACTTGCACACCATCAAACTCCTCCTGGCAGCGTGTGCAAGTCGGTCTTGCTACACAGAGGGAGAACGCTGGCTGCAAACAGCTGTAAGAGCCCGACATTGATGCGATATCCTCGTTGTCTGTCTCTCAGCCGTGCCAATACTTTTCATGCAAGAAAAGGGGAGAGAGTGGGTGGGAGAAGAGAGATTGTGATCCTCTGCCAGGAGGCTTGTGCTCTCTGTACGGCTCTCCTTTGCGTGGACGGCTGCCGGAGGGTGAGATTAAGTCATGAGGAGGGATTGCATGGGACAAGAAGAGAAGCAGTGTTATTCCATGTTTCTTACGTTAGTAAAAGCTAATAGAGACGTAGAATTGTACCCAGCTGTCAGCCCGCTAGTTTTAAATACAGTTGACATTGGAGATCCCAGCCAGCAGGACCGGGTCTCCCTTGATCATATCTCTAAGGAGGAAGAACACAGCTTTCAGCCGTGTCCAGAATTTGCGCTGCTGTGCAGGCAACAGCTTTTTGGGTGATGCCGGGTGCGGGCACGCTTGCGTGTGTGTGCGTCGGCCGCGGTGCTCACCAGTTCTTGTTGCAAGGCTACAGCTGCTGAGCTTGAGAACTGCCTGTTGCTGTGCCAAATAGCGCTTTCATCGTGCTGCTTGTTGCATCAGAACGTGCCGTCTTTTCCCAGAGGCTGGCTGCACCATGGGTAGTTTCATAAAGATACTGGGATGCATCTTTAGAGACAAAGATTTGCCATTACTGGGGGTTTGGGACTGGGCAGTGATGGTGGGCTATGTGGGCATGCACAGGGATACAAAACTCTAATGACTGATGAAAAAGGTCATTTGTCTTGCACACTGTCCTAATTTTTCTTGCATCCTCTGCGCACAGAATTTGGGACGAGTTTGTCAGGCTGCTTTAAGCAAGCTTCTGCTAACGTACCTAGAAATTTGCCGGACCTCGAACGTTATCCCATTTGCTTACCTGGTTTTGCTAATAATGGGATCCTTGGTAATATGGAAGTTGAGAACACTACAAACGATTCAATAGCAGATGTGGCTTCCATTTCCATTTGCCAAGTCACTGCCTAGTTCAGTGCAAACGTTTAGTTTTTCTTTTATCTGAAGGTGAAAGAGTCTCTCTAGCAGTAATCCTGCGGAGCCCAGTGTACACACTTCATCTTCCATGCTGGGCCCATAAGGCCAGCCCAGTGACATTTGGCTGGGAGAACTCTTTCGCAAGTACATTCAAAGTTCAGCCTTGACTGGGAGGATTCTCCATCGCAACAGCATCTTCATTACTACCGACTCGCAGAAGGGGGGAGAGAAGGGACGGCGCTGTTGCGGTCAATTTGCAGGCACAGTGCTCTTGGCTCGCTGAATAAACTGGGTTTCGAGACGGTGCTGATGATTTTGCTTGCATCCACCAGAGAAAGGTTATTGAGCATTCAGTAAATCTCCTGGGGATCAGTTATAAAGAATGGTATTTACAGGAGGGTAAACCATAAATCCTTATGACCTTCTTGCAGTTAGTAGCATTTAAAGTTGCATTATTCTTTTCTTTTCCTGTAGACAAGGCTTTGATAAAACTATCTGTCAGTTAACTTAAATAATCCATGGACAACAGGGTCGTTGCTGGAGAAGAGGAGAAATGACTTAGTTGAATTTTAACTTGTTTGTTTGTTTTACCTCTTGCCAATTTTTTTTTTCCAGGAGATTAAAGATGAGTTTAGTGTTTTGATGGGTTCTCTGAGGAACGTTTACCTTGACAGGAGGTGAAAAAAAGGCCCCCTTAGGTCATCGTTGTCTTCCTTTCTGAACTTCTTGTCAGATAGGTGATGACAACAGGACTGTGGAGAGTTGAACAAGGGAATCTCTGTCATTCAAATTATTGCATGTTTGATCCCTGCTGTCACATTTTCATGAATTTCACATGCACAATGTGTGTCTCCACTTGTTACAAATTAGCGCCTGGTATTTTCCAGGCTACCTGGGATAACCTGCCTCTTAAATAATTGAAATTGATGTTATTTTGATTTTACATTTTTAGTTGTGAGGTTTTTATTCTCAATATTTTATTTTCTTAATAAGAAATTTAAGAATTTTAAAAATTGCTCCTTTTCCTTGTTCTTTCATTAGTCTCAGTCAATGCCACAATTTCTTGTCAATTGAGTTTCACTGGCTTTTTAACACTTATTGTGCACAGATTGCATATCACATTTAAGTATATTTACAGACCTTTAACTTCTGTTGAAGCCATACAAAACTGTCTGGCATGGATAGTTTTATTTTGTCTCTATATTTAGGCCTAATATTTATAACCAAGCTTTCTGAAACCAAACAAGCTACGCTGATACTGCCTGTTGTGTGGAGGCAATTAGATGTGTAAGAAGGAACTTTTGCCAGTCTTATTCATTTCTGTTCCTGTATAGGAATATTTGTGCCACTATAGAAAGTAAAATTGCATTCACATTTATGTTGCTGGGCTGGTGCCAACATATCAGAGACCAGGTATAATTCTACTGGTAAGAGTAAAGCAGGACAACCTCTTCTTGTAGGCAAACCTTCCGGCGGTGTGGAGGCCGGGTTGCCCTGTGCAACTCCAGCTGCAGGAGTTGTGGAGGTCTCTTGAGGACGTGGACACCTCATTTCAAGCTAGTGCATTTGCAATAGGTGCAGTTGTATGAGTAAATGACAACATACACACCTCTGGGCAAGTTATAGGCTGTTTAAACCCCCCTAACATCATAACGTTGCTTTTTAGGCAAGAGAATTTTTAATCTAGGTTCTTCACAGCCTTCCCCCTTTGGTGTAGTGATTGGAGTTTGCATGGTCAAAAAACTGAATGCCAAAAATTTTCAGCAAAATTGGTCAGCTTGAGTGCAGAGGAAACACGGACATCAGGTGGGAGCCTGGCGTTGCTCTGTGTTTCATGTATTTCTTTTTCAGAAATAAATGCCGATAAAGGTAACTTTCCAAGACAGTCTTTGACCTTCTAAAGCCGCAGCTTTTGGCTGCAGGTCGCTGTGGGTGCTTGCGATCAGAGCATCCACATATGAAGTCATGCGTGATTCCCTACCAAAGGAGACGTTAATATTTTAAAAGGAAGAGCACGTGTCTGCGGCTTGGAAGTAGACGGTTTTGTTTTGTCCTTTGCAAATTATGCAGAGCAAGAACTTTCACAAATAACTGGTAATGTATAAACATTTACCGTCTGGAGCAAGGTTAATACATATATTTGTTTGAAAGAAGCGAACATGTTGCTCCAAGGGCCTGGTTTGTGAGGCATTTAAGTACTTGCTTACGCCCTGCTGAAGCCAAAGAGATACTGTAACTACAGACGGAGCCAGCTTTTCCTCTCAGCCTCCTGCTCAGGTGTGATTTGCAAATGAAGTATTTTGGCTTGGGGGAACACTTTCTCTGGAGAAGCTAGCGGTGACACATGGCACAATCATTTGTGGCTCTCGGGCACTGCGTGGAAAAGCATCACATCACAACAACAGGGGAATTGGCTGAGGCTGACAAGTGAGTAATAGGGAGGGTATGGCACAGAGTGGATATAGTTGGTAGTGCCTCAAAGTTCCTTGTGCCCTTTGCTTTAAAATTAAGAAACAGATGGCCTGTTGGAGTTACTTGCTTCCCCTTCCCTCCTCAGGTGCTCGTTTTACGCTAAAGGCAGCCATCTGCTTAGGACTGCTGACTTGTACCTGTAGAAAATAAACACCGAATAGGTTTCGTTCTACTGGAAGTGACTTTTAAGCTTGGAACACCATACTGAAGTATTATCATTTGTGTCTGTTTCTGCTGTGACACAGAAATGTATATTTAATACCCTAAGTGTGTGGTTAGTGGGAACTAGTTCTGAAATATTAGTGCATGACATATGTTTTGCTTCTGTCTAGGGGGAGAGCCATACCCTCTAATGGGTATCTCACTGTGCTCCTTTGTACAGTGCAGCTGGACTCCTCTTTATTTACCCTTTTTATTCTAAAAGTAGCTGCCAGTGCTCTTTTTACTTGTGATCAACGGAAGGCAGACAGGAGTCTCCTGAAAGCCCCTGCTATACGCGCATGAATGTACCATGTCGCATTTTACTTGCAATCTGCTCATTTAAGCAAACGCTGTATCATACAATTTTCAGGCTCCAAAGCAAAATGCCTCACTGTTTCCTTTAGTCTTCCAGGTCCCTGAGGGTCTTCCTCTATTTCTCTCTTTACCTTTGTTGCTGTCCTCTGTGGCTGGTGCCAGGCGCCTGGTAAAACAAGTCTGACTGGTCTTTTCATTGGTGATTCGCTTGCAGCTCTAAAATATGCCGAATTTGTTTTTGAAATCCCACAGCATTGTCGGGGACAATGTTATCCCAGTGCTGCACGCCTCCGTGGTCCTTTCTGCTGTGACTCGTGCCCAGGTTCCTGCCCTGCCAGGCTCAGTGCCGGTGGCTGGGCTCCCCGTTTGGGGTAGGCGGGTGCAGCTCGTGCTCTGAAGCGCAGGGTTTTTTTGCAGGAATGGAAGCATGAAATACGGTGGCAGGAGCAAATATGTACAGACGTGCAGCATAAAGGCTCAGAGCTTCTAGGAACTGGCTCAAAACCGCTTTGGAAATGCAGCCAATTGGGCTAGACGCATCCCAGGTGTAAAACTGTGCACTTAAATTCACCGGTGGCAGTGGCTGCTGACACACTCGGGGGTGATTCTGGAGCAGAAATCATGGGCATGAGGGACCTACGTCTGCTTACGCTAACAGACAGACACCGTGATCTAATGGTTTTGCATGGATGTAGGCATGTACATAAGGAGATCATTCCTGATCTTCTCACATGGAGTATACGGACTGAATATTGAAAATTTTAGTAACGGGTTCTGGCTCAGACAGAAAAACTCCTTTGCCACCACCAGGCTCTCCTTTGTGTTGTAAATGGTGCAGCTTCTCCAAGTGAAGGGCACCTGGAAAATAATGAGCACCGCTGTCCGTCAGTTCCTAGCAGCAGGTCAGGAGAGATGTGACATTTGCTGCAATCGGATAAAAACTTTGCTGAGAAAAGTCATAATGGGGGGGTGAGGTACAATAAATAAAAAATGAAGGCAGCCAACACAGTATAACAGGAACATGACTGAAGAGAGAAGAGAAGCAGAATTTGAGTGGAGAACAGTTAAGTGAAATCATGTTGGAACGGGCTGAGTTTGCATGTAAGATGTGCTCTTTACTTACCCGTTAGAATTGCATTTTGATTCTTGTGTCTGCTGCTCTGTGTAGCTCTGCTACCTCTTTTCAGGATTAAGAAAGTCTCCCCAAATGAGCATAGCTAATCCTTGCTTGCCTACTTAATGCGTCCTCCTGTATTTTTGTAGAGCATTTTTTGAGAGAGCTGTTGCTGCTGTTGCAGCTCTTAATTCAGTCCTTCCAGGCTGAAGCAAGAGAAAAAGAGTCCGAACAGCAGTCGGTGACGCAGGAATTTCCTGAGCTTTGCTCCTGGGCCTGCAGAGTGCTAGATAATTCATTTTTTCAACTTGCTGCGGGAGGTTCCTGCGGTTACCTGTCTCTGAGAAAGTGAAGCAATGTTTGCATGAGGCTTGTGAAGCGCCGAGTGATGCTAACAGTATTAGTTTGGGATTAGTCACTGCAGCGTGACCACCTCTGGAGCTCAGAGGGTGATCCTCTCCAAACCTGGAGTGCTGTAGGTGAACGCAGCAGAGGAAATGGGCCACTTTCTTGGGTTTGTAGCATTCACGGCACTCAAAACTTTGCCCATGTGTGTTGCCTCTATAAAAAGCAGGGCAGCGTGCTGTACATCGGGGTGTAGGAAACACAGTGTGGGTACATGGATGTGTTTGACCTTAGATAGCGTATTTTTCTTTTCTGTTGTTGCAAGCACACTGGTGCTGGCAGTCCACGATGAAAAATTCTACCATGTTTCTCTCTATCCCAGTAGACAACAAGTGATTTTGAAGGCTGGAGGTCCCTACAGCAGTTGTGGACTTTTCAGCATAGTTTTAAGGTCTGACAATAATTTCAAGGATCCAGCTTGGATGTGGTGAAATCAACTGCGGCCCACATCTGTCCTCTAAGAACAATTCAACTTCTTACCGTGACCATTTTCTGTAGTTAGACATTACCCGCACTGGTAGCGGATTTCACCAGCCAACGTTATTAACCTGGGGACCAACAACTTATTTTTCAAAAAATTACCAAAATGATCATAGACTCTTTTAGTTGGAAAAGACCTTTAAGATCATCAAATCCTGCTGCTGTATTCCTTTTGTGCCCTAAAGGAAGGTTAAAAGTACACATATTTACTATAGCCACATTCCCCATTAATATGGAATTCAGAAAACAATACAATACTCCACAGGCAAAAAATATACTCCCAAAAGACGCAAACAAATTGAAACAATTCAATCATGTTAGAAGAATTAATTAGTGACTGATAAACAGATAAACCTTTTGGGTGCTGCTAGAGAGAGGAATGAAACTCTAGTCTGGGATTTATCTGAGACTCTCCTAGGTGAAAAGTGCCTACTGGAGAATAGCACCAAATGGATTTAACAGTCCTGGGGCTGGACTCTGTTCCTCTCCCTGTTTGTCGCTAGTTTGAGCTTTGCTAAATGGAATGAAATTCCTTTTCCTTTTTCTTTCCTACACTGCTAGTGCCCTGTTGATACTTTGATTCTCCTGACACAATTGCCAGCTTGCCTTGTGGAGGTGACTCCTGTGTCTGCTCGTGCCAGCAGACGATCTCTTGTTGCTGCACTCTTTGTGTGAGCTGATTTTAGTAGTAACATGAATGACCAAACTGAAATAATATACATATGTGTGTGTGTGTATGTACATACTTTTTTTTCTTTCATGCTGTTAAACCCACCAGTGTTTTGAGACCCCGGGAACCCAACCCAAGTGGCTCAGCTGGACACGTCCTCATCTGTTTTACCAGCTGTGTTGTGTCCTTCAGCCTCACATCATGGTGCACCATCCTGAAGGGCCATTCGGTTTTAGGTCTTGTCTTGCTTCTCAAATGGCTTCCAGTGCCCTTTTGAGAATCATAGAATCATAGAATCTTCATGGTTGGAAAGGACCTTTGAGATCATCGAGTCCAACCACATACAGACAAAAAACCCCCTACAATCTCTGACACTAGAGCATGCCCTGAAGTGCCA
>VWZL01003005.1:422538-561083 GCA_013396915.1 Stercorarius parasiticus | reverse complement strand
TATCTCAGCCTTCTCCTTGTCCTTGGTTGCAACTTCCCCCCCTGCATCCAGTAAGGGATGGAGATTCTCCATGGCTCTCTTTTTGTTGATGTGTTTATAAAAACTTTTTTTGTTGTCCTTAATGTTAGTGGCCAAGTTGAGCTCCAGCTGGGCTTTTGCCTTCCTGATTTTCTCTCTGTATAACCTAACGAGATCTCTGTACTCCTCCTGAGTTGCCTGTCCCTTCTTCCAAATGTTATGAATGATGTTATTTACTGCAGATAATCCATATGCAGTGTATTATACTCGGTACCAATACACTAGCTGAGAGCACTTATATATATTATTTATAAGATCAGTATTTTAAATGCAAAAACAAATATTCTGTGTAAACTCATTTGCCCTGTGTATCGGATTTCTGCAGATCTCTGAAATCCAACAGGCTTAAAAAACATCTTTTTGAGGGATGACTTGGGCTGACAATTGTTTTGGTGTTGGCGGAGGTGAATTGTGAGTTCTGTCTGATGTGCCACTGCAGCCCGACACTGCATCCAGCACGGGTCGATCTGCCAGGGGGACTCTTGGGACAAGGTCCGAGCAGCATCCTTAGCTATGAACCAGCTGCCTGCAGTCAGGAGGAAGGGCTGTGCGGTCCAGCAACCTCTCTGACTGTCCCCAGCCCAGGGTCTGTGTACCTAGCAGGTCATGTTGCCATGTTAGGATAGTGTTCTCCAGTGAGGAGACGACTGTCGTACTGCAGTTGGCTCAGGGGAGAAAGGTTTTTCTGCACTGCAGAACCAATTATTTTGAGAGATGCTCTTAGGTGCAAAGGCATCCACAGCCAAACTGCTTTGTGACTGAATGTGAGGTTTTTTTCGGGTTGGCTGGTCGCTCCACCAGCCTGGGGAAGCTGGAAAATGCGTGGCTGTGGAGCAAGGCTTGAGTGAGCCAGGAGAGGTCTCTTGATTCCCCTTCCCCTTTTAGGGTGCTCGGTTTGGCGCTTTTCCAGAGGTAAACTCTAAATATGAGCTGCTCTTCGCTTTAAGTGGCTTAGGTATTCTGTGCAGCAGGGAGAGAGGGAGAGATGTAACGTATTAGCTTCAATTTTGCGGTATCAGTAAACACTCATGCAGTATGTGTGGTACATTAATCTTGACCCATGAAGACTTATACAAACAGACAGAAGGCTGAATTGAATAAAAAATAAGTTAGCAGGTTAGTTTGTGTTCTCTCTTTTCTGAAAGAAGATGTTTTCTTTAGTTTGATTACATCTAGAAAGGAAAAGCGTTGTGACGGGAGCGTACCAAGCACAGTGAACTGTATTGCGCTCCAACTCCCATCCCATGAATGTGGCAGCACATCATCCCAGGACAGACGCCACGCCATTGCAGTTGATACCTAGAATTGAATACGGGTGTGTTCTGCTGTAGGTTATCTCACCGGATGGGTTTTCTCCGGAAATTTAGTCCTTTGGGCTCTGTCGCAGTAACATGTCTCCAGACAGATGTCAGTGTCACCTTAGGCTATTGCAGTGGGCACGTCTGGAAGTACTCGGCAGTGGGTGGGACTGGAGAAAGGGGATTTGGAGGTCTTTGAACCCGGACCGTTTGCTTGAATTCTGCTTCAAAGGAAGGTTTATTCTGTACGGTGTCTGCTTCATGGTGTTTGGACGGTGTGATCTGTCAGTTTATCTTCGTGTTTAGAAAAAAATCCACAAAACCAAACCCCCACAAACAGCTGCAGAACAATGCAGGCTTTTACTGTATCTCTTATTAGCGATGAAAAGTGAACTAACTGCTGGTTCCTGCGGGACTGCTTCTGCCTTGATGATTTCTTAATATCTTTTGTTTTCTTCAAAGGTTAACCTCCTTTAGCTACCCTGTGATATCTGGCCCCTTTCCACACGCACCTGCTTTTCTCAGCTGGGTCTTCAGCAGTGACCTTCTAACTCTGTAGACAAACACGATCGCTGTTGATCTGTCAAATCCAATATCCCCTTACTTAAATGTTAGGTGGATTTATGTTATTGCTTTGGGAGGCAATAATCCAGAAGGGAATTCATCTTACAGAAGAGGTCTTCTGCCTTGCTGAAGGGCTGTTGGTTGGATGAGTCACCTGCCTAGCATCATCCCAGTTGGTTTGCTTCTTCATTTGTTCATACATCTATTTGTTTCTCACACTTAGACTAAGAAGCAAAGTCTGATCTTTCCATCTGAGACCTGGTAATCCTTGCTTACAGCCAATGAAGAGTTTCTCTGACTTAGGTATGTAAATACAGCACCGCTGTGGCTTTCCTGTGTCATGCTGTTGCAGAGAGAAGACAGCAGATGAAGGCTAGTTGTCATTTGGACCGTGCTGCTTCTTTGGTTGCTTACAACAGCATTTTTAGAAGCCAGGCAAGTGAGCAGTAGAGACAGCAAATGAGTTAACCCAGACAAAACCCACAAAAACAACTTCAATTGGCTGTGCTGGAAGCTTTAGGAAACCACTGTGTATGTACGATTGCGATCTCTGCTGTTCAGACCTCCAGAGCCAGCGCCAGAGATGTAGATCAGCGGCTGCTCTACTAAATGTTATCCCATGCTTTTCTTTCTAGGGGTGGGAAAAGTACACTTAGCTTAATGGAATAAAAATCCATTGCAACCGGGAGTGACTGAAGTGAAATTTGGCAATGGAGTGACATTTAATGATATCCTCTATGGCTGTTTAGTCTGTTGTTAGAATAAATAAATAAATAAATAAAAGGGCATTTTCCAGCTGGCTGTTGGTCTGGCTTGTGTAGAAGAGGAATACACATGCGTTCAGTGTCCAGGTTTTGTGAGCTCTTGCCTGAGTAACTGGGCTCTGCAGGAACGTCTCTCTGGAACCAGGGTGTATTTGCTTGAGCTGCAGAGCTGATGGACCCCTCACTCCTGAGAGCCTGATGGCACCCTTGGCACCTTATTTAGCATCTCCTGCTCCATGGTTTCAGCAGGAGCTTTCACAGTTTCCTTTTAAACATACCCTTCCAACATTTAGCTGAGGAGTAGAAACAACTTAATGTGACTAAGAGTTGCTGCTTGCTGACCATGCATTCAGCTCAATTATTTCCCCTTCTGGCCATAGAAAAGAGCCATAAATAAATCAAGATCACCAGCACTTTAAGCACAGGCTGTTTCTTTCATGGGTATCCACGTGGAGGCCAGCCAGCCCAGCTCCATAAAGGAGCTGCTACTCAATGCGGGAATATAGATATTAGCAAATGTAAAGAGGTCTCTCAGAGTGCTAGAAAACCAAAAGTAGCTTGGGGTGAGGCTACTTCATTTTATTGCAGGCTTGTGCAAAGATGCAGGGACCCAAGCAAACCGATGAGCTAATTATTTTTCAAAAGCGTTTACAGCTTTGGGTTATTTATCTTGTAAAGCTTCAAAATGACGTTGCCTTTATATATAACTATTTATTTGTCATGTTGTTTGCACAAACCCTATCTGTTCACAGATTATATGCCCAGATTTAGCCCAGAGAGGATGTGATGCAATTTTTTGGAACTGGTCTAAAAGTAAAAAAGTTGCGGTGAGGACACGTGTGCATTTGATTTCTTAAGCCGATCTATTATTTCAGGATGCATATTTTCTTTAACAGGACAGAAGCAGGGTGCATGCTGAGTGCTTTGTGCTCCGTGATGACTAAAGGCAGCTGGGCTCGTACATCTGAAAATTTCCATGGTTCTGTTCGCAGCTGTTAGAGCCGCAATGGAGGATGTCGGTGCCTCTGCATTATGACTATTCAGAATAAACACCAGGTGAACAGACATATCTGCTCTTCCTTTTCTATTTTCTTGCTTCTCCTCTTCCTCGTTTCCCCAAGAAAAGGGAAATTTCTGGAAGCTACTGTCCACCTAAATCAAAACTATTAGAGACATCCAGTGGTCATTTAGCTGTCCTTTTTTTTTTTGTATGCTTTGAGTATAAAAGACAGGTCCCGTTGCAAAGTGATCCTGTGGCAAGTCCTTGCCTGTGGGGAGAAGGAAAGTGTGGGTTTACTCTATAGTACTCCAAAGTTTCTCAGATTTTTTATTCTGATAGTCCCTGGGCACTTTCTTCCTCGAAGTTGTTTAGAAGCTCCAGGCAGATTAGTGTTGTGGGTTTTGGTGGTGGTCATTTTTAAAGGGATTATTTTGGCTGCTCTGACCTGATTAGCAACGTAACTTTAATGCGGTCATCTGTTAGAGATGGGACCCCTTATGAATTAGACAGATTGGGGGCCTGAATTGACCTGGAAAACAATTTGTTGTGAATCCCCTGAAGGAACGTTAAAATTTCAGTAGTAAAAAATTGCTCTCTGCTCACCTCTGCAAGTTGTGAGCCATTAGGGATAGACTCATTTTGTAAGGAGAGTTTTCTGTTGTTAAAAATTCATCCTGCTAAATATTGCAAGAGAAAATACGTTGATAAACTTGGAACTTCTTGGTAGCCACAAGTACTCAACTTTTTCCAGCTTTATGACAAATGCGTGCTACAGCGGCTAAGATATATCTTCCATCTCTTTTTTTTTTTTTTTTTTTTCTTCTTTTTTTCCCCCTTCCCTCCCCGCGCCCCCCAGCCTGTCATGGACAGCTGGGCAGTTGGAACGCTTGAGGTTACCTTGTTAACAGCAGCAGAACTTGGAGAAGGACCAAAGGTTTTGTGAAACTGTTTTGAAAGAAGCTATACGCTGGGCAATAGCAGTTGGTCTCTGCCCTAGAAAAGTCTTATCCCAGCTTTTGCAAGCTCCGTCAGAAGGTTGCTTTGCTTTTTTTTAGGCTGGAAAGACAAAGCAGCTGTGCCAGCACAGTGGGAACATCCTAGTCTCAATCTCAGTTACCGCCCAGCACGTCTCTTTGCCTGTCTAGATGGCTTGTACCAGGTGCAGCACCTGTAGAGAGCCTTTCTGTCTTGTTGACAAAAATACATGTATCGATTGGCATACAAAAATGCAGCAAATGGCATTTATTCCATTATATTTTGCACTTGCTAGCAGTACAGCTACATACACAAAGTCAATGGCACTGGCAACGTTTGCTGCGTTTTGAGTACAGATGTTTGCTGGTGTATCCTCCTCAGCCGGATGCCTGTAAAAACCCGTTACCATTAAAAAAAAAAAAAAAGGACATCAAATGGTATTTCCAAAGAAATTTCAGAATCATCCCTTTAACTGAAATTTTTAAAGAATCTCTTTGGATGGTGCAATGAGTTTTGAGACAGATTAATACAGTACTGTGAAAAGAGCTGAAGTGAAGTTTGTATTTCTGTGTGCTACAGTACTGGAGAGATATTAGAGAAATAAATAAAACCAATGGTGGTCAGGATAATTGGGAGGAGGTTAAAAAATGGAGCTGTTCAAAAAAGTTTGAAAATTGTGTTATTTCTGTTAAAACAGAGGCAGTTGCTTAACAGAATAAGGGGCTAAAAAGCAAGAACTTAAGGGACTGAACAAAAATAACTCCGTTTGTGGACTGCACGGAGCAAGATCTCAAAGGTGAGATCTAAAGTTGCTGACACCTGCCTGCTGGCTACCTGTGACTTGTGCTGCAGTCAGGATCCTGGACGGAGACTCCCTCAGAACCAGGAATTATGTGATCTTAATTCACCTCTCCCACTGTTAGGAAGGGGCATATCTATATGTAAGCCACAAAATTTCTTTTTTCCTGGGATACCACGTGTGATACGGGCAGGCAGCTCGTTGTCTTTTGCAGCGCGCGTACAGTCCCTTCCTGATGGCCTCTCTCAACCCGCATTGCACAGGTCTCCCGGCTGTGGTTGAGAGCTTTGAATGGGAAAGGACC
This sequence comes from Stercorarius parasiticus, assembly GCA_013396915.1. Classification (NCBI taxonomy): domain Eukaryota; kingdom Metazoa; phylum Chordata; class Aves; order Charadriiformes; family Stercorariidae; genus Stercorarius; species Stercorarius parasiticus. The sequence goes on along the minus strand of VWZL01003005.1, from coordinate 555,301 downwards.
ATAAACCCTGGGGAGAAGATGGCACAAAGAAAGCCAGTTAAAGACTGCCAGGGCCAGGCCTGTGGCTGCGTCCACATCTGCGCTCCCTCCTTCCCAAACCCTGTGTGCTCTCCCCCCGACCTCCATCAGGAGCTGCACGGGCTTGGCTTTGTGGGGACTTGGCACAAGGATGAGGGTTAGGGCTTGGAGACCTAGGGACCTTCTGAGCTGGGACCCCTCTGGAGGGCCCTGCTGAGCATGGATGGAGACTGGGGTCAGGACAGTGCTTAGCTCAAAGCACGTTTGGAGCAGGGCACCAAACCACCAAGCCCTTTTTCAATGGGAAAGGGCTTGAGGAAAAGGAAAGCAGAACAACAGGTGCTTTTGTGGGTGAATTTTCTTCGTTCCTGACCCACCCAAACTGTCCCTGCTGTAAGTTTCCGCCGTTTCCCAGTTCTGCTCCTGAAATTGGTCGTTGTCTATTTGGAAGGGCACTTTTTGTGGGTATTAAGCCAGTTTTTGGCTTTCATGAGGAGGGAATTACTTCAAACGTGCTCATCTTGTGTGCAGCCTCGCTTATGGTCCCACTCAGCCCCGCGGCAGCAGCAGGCCCAGCCTGCCTGCTCCATCTCCTTTTTGGGCCATGGGGTGTCTCGGGAATCATAGCTTTTCTTTCAAATTCCCTGTGTTTTGATATGAGTTAGTTGAAATATAAATACAATTAGAGTTAGCAGAATACCTCTGACTTCGATTTTTGCCCTCTTGTTTATGCTCCAGGCATTATGCTTTAGGCAGCAGCTAAAATGGGATCTAAACCATTAAAAAGCCCACAGGTCCCGACTCAAAACTCTGTTTCATGTTTAAAGGGAAAGGTTTGAGTTATCAACGCTTTGTAGTGATGCCTACTCAGCAGGGATGGTACATTGAAACTTGCAGCGAGTTTGAATCCCGTTCCGTATCCGCAAAGAAAGCAGAAGGATTGAGGTCCGGTTTGAACTGAACGAGTGAATTTGAGGAACGCATAGGAAATTGTACCTGGAGACTTGAAAAGACCGGATTATTTTTTTTTTTTTCATGACTTCAAAAACCCAGACTCATCTATAAAAATTTAAGTTTAGAATGTTTACATGCAGTTACAGAGCTTTGCATACATAAGCATTTTTGTATAGTTTGTGGCTTATGTTTTCTCTGGATGCAAATTAAGCTATAAAAGCATGTAACAAGTTCCGGGAAGGAAGGCTGCTGCTTCTCCAGTGCTGCACTGTCACTCTACCTGGTTCCATGATATTTACAAACCACGGTTTAAGCCAAGATGTCTCAGTTTTACTCTCTCTGCCTTTGCTGTTTTTACAGTTGTACGATTCAGGGTATAATTTTCTTATTCAGTCCAATTTGCATTGCTGCTATCTCTTTTTACAGCTATCTATTTCAAGCTATGCCCACTCACTGCATTAGCCTGTAAATGCAGACATCAGCTACTGGAACTTCCCAGAGATTGATTTTGTGGAACTTAACTGGAAATAAAATGATACCAATAAAATCGTTTTCTTACTTTGCCTTGACAAACTGCAGGCAAAGTCTGCCGTGCATCTTATGGTGGGTTCTCCTTTAGTCTGCGAGCGGTCCCATTTTCCTAGGAAAAAGGGAAGCGCGGGGCACTGCTCGCGGTGTGTAGGGATATTGAAGAATCTGTAGCCCTGTAAATACGGGGTGATTGCTCTCAACTGGAGTCATAAACACTTCCACTTTTTTTCCAATTACCAGCAGTTGCCATCATTTGAAAGGTGGTAGCAGAGCTCTTGCTGAACGGAACTGTTTAAAAAATGAGAGAGAGAATACTTTTTTCCCCGTCTCTGATTTCTAGTGGGAGGGGATGAAAAAGAATCGGTATCCAGCGCTGCTGAGCAGAGGAGGTCTCTGACCTTGGCAGAGTCGGCGTTTGAACTGCAGCGTCCCCATAAGCTTTGTGGGAATTAGTTACACAGGAAATAGGTAGAGAGAGGATATGAAAGATACTATCTGATGAAAATGAGTCTTATGAATATGAGCAACTGGAAACCTTACCCTTTAATGGGGAATGCTGCAATCTGAAAACATCAAGGCAGGGGAGGTAAATGTTGGCAACCCTCTGAATGTGGTAGATGCTAAGAAATGTCATAGAGGAAGGCACAGGTTTGAGTACACAGCATAGCGCTGGAAAAACTGACTGATTTGGGCACACAAACCCTTCAAGAAAGGAAAGCCATTTCTGCAATAAACCCTCTTCCATTTGCTCATCTATTAGCTGATTATGCACCTTTCTTTTACGTTGTTTTCTTTGCTTTATCTCAGAACAAAGATTATTTTCCTCCCCTTCCCTTTCAGATACGATCAAAATACATTTATTTGTCCTCAAGAAACAGCATCGTTGTTATTTACACAGCAGGAGCTGTATTCACAGAGGTAATGAAATAACAGCAAAGTCCCAGTTTGCTGAGAGAGAGAAATGTGATAAGTAGGAAAATACTAAAAGTAGGGTGACATACTTTTAGAAAAAAGGTATGGTGTGTGGTTAGGGCTTAGTTATTGATTTCCAGTGATTTTCCTCATAATTTTTCCTACGTTGTCTCTGCATTAGAATATTTCTTTCTGTTATTGCTCTCTGCCTTTAAGAAATTGAAAGACTGAACGTTCTGAAGACTGCTGTTTCCTAAAAACCATGGAAGTAGTTGGACCATCACTGTAGTTATGAACAACAACATTCTTGATGTAGTGGAACCCTTTAGAAGCCTGGTACTTGCTGAACGAGCTCCTTTGCTCTTAGGTACGTTTCTCTCCTTATGCCTGGTAAATTGGACTCATGGTGAATGCCGCTACTAGGTACCTTTCTGCCACAGAGGCAGATGCAAAAAAAAAAATAAGATTGAGATGGCAGCTTTGGGAGCCCTTCCAGAATCCTTTAATGTTGGTGGAAATTCCTCATTGACTTCAAAGGGGAAAATTCTGCAGGGGTGGCAAGTGTTACCTTTTCAGGTCAAACCCTGGGATACTGCATCACGTTCCCAGTCTGGATTTCAGATCTGATGGAGGTGCTGGCCCTCATCTGAGGTGGGTACCCTGCAGTTTCTGAGCACACCTGGTGGGCGTCCCGTGGGAGCTGGCAGAGCACATCCCCAGCTCTTCAGCAGCGCTCGTCTCCATTGCTACGTGATTGCTGTCTCATATTTCTGTTTTCTAAGCCTGTTTCCCTCTAAAGCTTGGTTTTAAATACTGCTATCTTGAAACGTAAGATGCAGACCCAAAATCAATTCTGCTGTAGTACCTTTCTAATCAGCTGGCCTCTGGCTTGCGTTTCTCAATAGCTGCAGGGATTTTGTGGTGTGGCAGGTCTGAGTGGGCTTGTGCCTTTCAGCAGAGAACGTGTCCACGGAGGGAGAGCACCTGCTGATTAATGTCCAGTGTCCTTCCCAAAATTGGCTTCTTCCATCACAGCTCACTTGTGCCTGCCACCGAGTACATGAAAATCATCTCGTTAGGCACATGAGAGGGCCTGGGCGAGTAGCATGCCAAATTTATCTTTTCTGCAGGACAACGAAATATATGATATTATCAAGATTTGTCCTATTTACATCCTACTGCTCCATCATTTCTAGAATCCTGGATTTGGCTAAATAGTCCAATGCGAAGTGCACGCAGGAGAGAGGAAAGCTGAAGCGCTGAGAATCCTCTTTTCCAAAAGCGTTATGAAAACTGATAGTTTTAAACTTTGCTGTCTAAAATTCAGACCCTACGGTGGTGCATCTTGATCAAAGTGATCCTAATACCAGAGATTAGCCCTCAGTTATCCATTTAGGAGGTCTCTGCACCTCCTAAAGAGGAGGATTCCTAGCCAGGAACATCATCCTGTTCCTCTCATGGACCTGTCTCATCAGCTTCCCCCTGGACAGAACTGCCTTCTCTGCCTGTGCGAGGTAAAAGCCCGGAGCGTGTTTGCATGGCGCACCAAATGGCAAGGCTTTAAACGATACACGTTGTTAAAACCAACTGTAAAGCTACTGTCTTAAGAATGACTTGCTCAACTCATCGGCAGCTATTGCAGGTGCATCTACTTGCAATACAGGCTGTTTCAAGTCCAAATGGCTTTATTGGGTCTATTTTGGTGACTTGCAACAAAACACGCGACCCTGACAATCAAACCAATGCTGGGCTATTGACAGGCCATGAGTCGGTGGCCGTGTAAATGCACATTGAGCAACCACAGGGACAGCGTGGGTGTGACAAACACCCCGCCGTGGCTTCAAAAAGCTAGCGAGGACTCTTCAATGTTTGTCTCTTGACATAAAATAGAGTGGACTGAGGGCACCGTGCATGAACTGGATTCAGCTGGCAGCGTCATCCAAAATGCCCTTATCAGCATGATGGCATTTTACCAGTCATATTTAATAAGTTTTGCCACAGCTTATTCTTGCTTACATGGTCCCTTTCTCGGCTTTTCCTCTGAACAACGGTGATGTTTCAAAAAGAGCTGAATTCATAGATTATTTTTTTTCCTTCATCAGCAGCCATTCCACTTCTGCAGAAAAAGTCTGTTCTGCAAATTGCTTAATCTGAAACCAAAGCTCAGGGCAAGTCCTTGTAATCACAGTACGGGTCACGTAGGGGCCCTCAGCTGCTCATTTAGGGAGATATAATAAGTAGCAGGCTCCAAAAATGCTCAGCAGGGAGAAACTTGTTTGTGGAAGGAAGTTAGTCTAGAAGAGTAACAGCACGGCCATGCTTACTGCTCACCCACTTTTACACAAAAACAAGCCCAAACTGGAATTAATGCCCCCAAAATCTGCTCAAAACTGTAGATGCTCAAGTTCTGTGTATTCTTGCTTTTGAAAATCCATTTGCTTGCGCTAGTTGGGAAGGAACTCGCAAGGAAGCGGTTGAGCTGATGCTCAGTCTGTTGCAGCTGAAGCAATGGGATTTTTGTAGCACAAAGTGGTGAAAGGAGGTGTGCACAGCAAGGAGAAGACCATGCGCTCAGGGTGCATCTCACTGTGCCTTGGTTCCTCCTCTTTCTCTGCAGTCTTTGTTTTCAAATAGGTTTTCAGTGAGGTTGTTGCAGGGAACCCCCTGCATCATTTTATCAGCTTTTTGTTGTACAAAGGATGGGGCAAAGTTGCTCTCAGTCCCTTGGCTGAAGGGGCAGAGAAGTCCCAGGCCAACCAGATGGATTTTATTCTTGCCTATTTGGGATTTATCCCTTTGTTGCCTTCTTATAATCTTTTTCTTTTCCTGGTGGCACTCCCTGCTTGTCAGTGGTTTAGGTTGGGGCCAGAAGCACATCTTTGTGGGTCAGACGTGCTTTCTGATTTTGCCGGCTTTTGTATTGTGCTTTTTCCCCGGTATAAAGGCTGGCTGTCTATCTGCTAGCCTGTATGATAGAAATTATATTCAGAATTAAACTGGTCTTCCATCTGAATCTGCACTTGTTATTATGTATTTAGCTGATGGCTGTTCATGTTAGCTTTCCTCCTTCCTTTCTTCTCTCTTCTGCTCCACCCTAGCAGAGGTGCTGCTGTCAGGCTCGTAGTCAACACCTGGGTCCAGACTTAGATGGCAATAATTTCAGGGAAATTCCAATGAACGAAAAGCACTTGTACTTGAGGAAAAACAAGGTGATAGCAGAAGAGAGGGCCTGGACATTTCCTCTTTTTCCTTTCCTCTGAGTGCAAAACTATTCTGAGTTATTCTCTGTGTTTCAGTTCGATGTTTGTGTTTTCCTTTTCTGTCCCATCAGTTAGTGGCACAGTGCCTCCAAGATTTAGCCTGAAGCACCTGCAAAACAGAGGAAACAATGACAGGTCAAGGGAAAGGCCATGAATATGCTATTTTTGTCTTCATTTGATCAGTTTTCAGTGTCTCGTCACAGCCCGGCTCTACGGTCAACGTTTCCACTCCATTTTTCTGTATAAATTCTTCATCCTTCTGCTTTGGTTGCCAGTACCTAAGGCAACCATCCAGGATTAGGAGAAGGACTTTAATTGTCTGGTTTTATATCATCTGTAAGAAAGAGATGATATTTTTATCGTCAGGCCAGCAACAATGCCTTGGCAGTTATCTAGCGCCGTAGACTGACAAGCTGATCCTCCTTAGTCCCCCAGCCCCCTCCACCCCCGCTCTCCCTGCTGCCAAGGAGAAAGCCAGGAAAGCTGCAGCATCCTAATTTTCCAGATGACAGTGCTCCCAAGCCTCCCAGGGAGCCGCAGACAGATCTGATCCCAGCTGTGTTTGGCTCCCCTCAGCTTGCGGAGGCTGAGCCAGGAGATTGCTGCTTCCTCTGGAGGAACGTGCGCCTTCCAGACTGGCCCATAAACATGGGAGCTGCGTCAACCCCCCTTGAGCAAACAAGGAACAAAAATTGTAATAAAACATATTAATATGCCAAGAGTTGGCCAAGTTACTAGGGCGCATATTGGCAGAGCTGTAAAGCAGAGAATGAAGTTCAAAATGCTTGCAGTTATTTACAAGCTTCACATTGTTTTGCAGAATAAATTACTTTATGGTGGTTTTCTACGGAAAAGGAGATGGGGACAACTCCTCAGCTGCCTCCCCTGAGACTTCCTGACCAGAGTCCAGCTCTCCGGCAGGGTCCTAGATAGCAAACCAGGCATGGGTGGCGGAGGAAAGGGAAGGATCCCCATTAAGGAAACAGATTCAAAGATCCTTTCTTCTTCTTCAGTTATAAAACCACGTTCTTTACCCGACATTACAGTTTCTTTCCCGGGTTTTCTGGTTCTTTGGTTCTAGAATGTGATTTCAAAGATAAAGGAAATGGCCTTGGGGGCTGACATGTCACCCCTTCCTCTGATTGAGCAGGCCCATCTAATGCTGATGTTTGCCCATTCCGCCTGTAAACTTTTAGTGCAGCTTGAAATCATACCCTTTCCAAGTAAGTCAAAGCCACCTTTAGAGAGAAAGGGTAAAAATGGCTTTACAGCTGTTTTTAATACTTTTCTGAGCCACAGATCTGATATGTGTTTTCTTATTAATATACAATCCCAGCAAGTCTGCCCCACCATAACTCAAATCTTTTTTTCTCCCACGAGACAGGCGTTTGGTACTAACCCACAGCATGAAATTCTCCTGTCCTGTGGCATTTTTACCCCTTGCTTTTTTGTTACCAGATGCATGTCTCTGATTGACAGAATTACTAATCCATTATAATCGTATTTTCATAATTAGTCCCACTGAGCCTCCGATGCCTGCGCGCAAGCATAGGTAAACTACAGCCTGCCACAATATGTTTTTACTTACTGACAGCTCGGTGTGAAGGAAATGTCTGTCTAGTTCCTGCAATGGTTATTAGAGTTGCCTTTTGTTTTTTCCTTTCACTCTTTCTTTTCCTTGCTCACATCTTTTTTATTTTTTTTTCCCCAAGTCTCTGCTAATGTGGACTCTTTGTTGATTATAAGTCACCATTATCAACTTCTAATCCTTAAGAATATCAAGAAATATTGGAGATTGGAACTTCAAAGTCACTTTTGAATAAAAACACATGGAAATGCATCAATTATTCACAAGGTAAAGCCTGAGCAGACATAGATGCCAATACCTGTTTGTTTGCCTGATGGAGGAAAGATTGCCAAAGCTTTCAGATTTGTCTTTTTGCATCTTTCACATCACGTCGTTATGCCTGTGTCCTACGTGCCATGCAATCTTGTGTTCCATCCAGCCTTTTCTCAGTCTTGGATGACTTTGAGGCATTAGCTCACTGCTTGGCGCCTCATTCCAGGTTTGGTTCTGCCATGAACAAGCCCCTTGGAAGAGTGTGGGGACAGTCCCGCAGAATCTACCTGAAGGGCTCTTTGGCAGCAAGCGCCATTCTCCTTACTCTCCATGCACCTCCTGCCATTCCCAGCTCCTTGCCCTATTCTTTTAAACCATCTGGACTACTGTGTGACTTCACTGTTGGTTTCAGTAACTTTTTGAAATTTGCTTTATTTCTAACAAGCTTAGTGTAAATCTTGGATACTTCTTGAAGTGTCATATTTTAATTTAAAAGATTAAACAAAAAGTGTTTAATAACCCCCAAATAAAAAATAAAAAAAAACAACCCGAAAAAACCAAACCAAACCAAAACCCCAACCAACCCTTCGTAAAGATGATGGTTTGGATTGGCCAAGACCGTAATTATTTGGAATATTCTATCCATCTCTTAAACAAAAGGTTTGAGAAAGTTTGTTTCATTTCAGCCTGCCCTGATGATTCTACCTTTTTCCCAAAAAGTCAAGAGCTTCAGACATGAAATCTGAGCACCTTATCTGCCCTGCAAGTTCTTGAATAGGACAGAGGGCTGCAGTCCCCAGGCAGCAAGAAGTGAGGCATTTGATGTGTTCACTGGTAGAAAGATAAATCACCGCTGCAGGGATTGTAAGGAGTTACCTGGCTGCAGGAGAAGCTGAGGTCCAGAGGGGAGCAGCAAGGACTTTTCATGTGAAAATCAGCTACCTCCTTAATTACTGCCATCATTAGTCATCTGCACGTGTCATACGATCTGTTCTGAGCACACAGTGGCTAAGTAGGACAGCAGGAAAGGTAACTTAGAAGGGCTGCGTCTGGCTCTGTGTTTTGATCGGCAGACAGCTCTGCTGACCCGAATTGCAGACATAACCTCCTGCCACCTCTGTAACCTTTAGGCTGCTGCAAGGGGAAGGTGAGTTTCCACTTTATTTTCCATCTCTGGCTTTCCCGGTACTCCCAGCTGCTGGGGCACCCTGTGTCTGCTCTGAATCTCCTCCAGGTGACAGGATGCGAAATCTCCAGATCTCAGAAGGCAGCATTAGATGGTGAAGAGCTCATGTCGGACTCTCCTCTAAGTGCTCCTGTCTGCTCCTTGTGCTGCTCATCACTCCTGTATAGGCAGGGTATGAGGATCGAGCACGCCAGCGGCACCAGTACTCTAAGGGTGTTGCTGGGGGGTGTTGGGAGGAGGGCACCTCTCTTCCTGCCTCCTTTAAACAGGACAGGGGAGACGACTCCTCTCCGATTCCCACATCCTCTTGTTATTATGGTATCAGAGATCGTATCTTCCACTGTCCAACTCCCAAGGGCAACTTGATGGGCTTTATAATGAGCATGTGCTTGTGTGAAGCCTAAGTAATGGATGAGTAGCATGCTGAGCACTGTTTTGCTGACACGTTCATCTCCAGTAAGGCACAGGGGACCCTGGGTGAGACAAATCCCTCCTTAGGAAACTCTTATTCTACGGAGACTCTCAGTGCTAAGCCCTCAGTCACAGAAGACTGATTTGGCTTTCTTTGCTTTTTGTTTCACAGACTTACTGCTTAAATAGCAGCCTTTCTGCTCTCTCTGGTGGTCTTAGGGTCGGAGCCAGGCTGTCTAGCTGGGAACGGAAGCATCTCTGGGCAGCGCCTGGCCAGCACCCTTTCTTTGTAATGGGAGAGGTGCAACACACAAAGAACAAAAAATAATATTACCTTCCCTTGCACTTTGTGGCCAGGGCAGACCCAGCGGTATTTGGGCTGAGGATCTGCCGATGCAGCTTTTTGTGTGGCTGGAGCTCCAGCTGTGACACTAGGAGAGATGTTTGTGTTTAAGAAAGAGGGACGTGGACCCTGATCTCTGAGGCTGCGTGCCTGTTGCATGCCCTTCTGGGCCTTTATGACCCGATTCTTGCCTTTTGGCCTCACACAGCGGTTGAGCTTGCAGCCCTCGCAGGCCTCTGTAACAGATTGCGTGGCCTGCCTTCCCCAGAGTTTTACCAGTCTTTGTTTTGGAAGATATTAGAAAGAATTTTCTTATGCCTAATACCAGACGCTGGAGCATGGTTTTTAATTTACCTTTCAAAATGAGCAAACAGCAGTGGATATTTCTGTATCTCTAGATGGTCTTGAAAACCGGGGTGGAATGGAGAACTTTGGCTTTTGGCATATTGTGTCTTGCAGTTGCAAAGCGGATGTCTTGAAGCATGAGAAGTTTAGGATGTACGTAAACTCTGCTAGGGTCTTCACTGTTGTCAATCTAATTAATGGGGGAGACAGTCTGATGCTCTCCAGGGGCAGCGCATGGCTAAGATGTGTAAAAAGGCACTGAAGCAATAGGAAAGTAGCATCTTGGCTTTTCTAGCAAAAGTCATAGGTGAGTATTGGTTAACGGAGCCTGTGCTGGTGTTTGATGGAAAACTCAGGTCTTGAAGTCTTTCATGAATAAATTCATTAGTAAACCCTTTAAAAAGGTCTAACTCAATTTTCCTTCCCATTACCCCCAAAATGGATTCTAGTACAAAGGCAGTTAAGAGCAATAAGGAGGGCAAAACCTGACCAGAACCTGCCAGTATCTTTTCTCTGGGTCGGATGGGAGGTGAGGCCGTGCCTGCGATGGGAGATGCTCGCATCCCGCCGTATCTGTGCTTTTTCAGATTCAGAGCACAGGGAAGGGCTGCTCGGGAACAGCTACTGCCCTGGTGCTCTCTCCAACTCCATACGATGACATCAAGTAAGACCAGGATTGAAGGTGTGAGCTGGTAGCGTTACTTATGCTTTCTCCTTGTTAATATAGAGTATTTTACCAGTAATAACATATTTGTGGGAAAAGAAATCATACGGTCTAGTGTTCTCCATTGGCACAGAGCAAAGACTTTCAAGCAGAGTAGGAGGCCAACTTAGTTTGAGTGCCTGGAGTCAGGGCTCCCTTATCTCTACAGCTAGGGCACTACAGAGAATCGCTATGGAGAATACTCTATGAAGCAAAAAGTAGACATGTTACTTGTAACATAATGCATTTCCATGGGCTGTGTGGGCACGCAGGGGTAGGTATTCCTTTCTCCTACCCCGGGGTTGTGGCAGTAAATCTCTCCACCTGCTGTGGGAAAGCCACGGACTGCTGATCTTTTGAGGAGAGTTCAGCTCAGGGTTATATCAGTAGGTCTGTTAGATACTGAATAATGTATCCTGGCAGCAATGCTTCAGCCAGTGACACAAATGTGACATTTGCCTGCATCGTGTCTTTTTTCATCTGCCTCCCTTAGATCAAGGATGCTTAGAATCTCTCTGGTGTTTTGGATGACTGGTCATCTGTGGAAAGGGGGCCAGTTGAAGGTGAAATGGCTGAGACAGTTGCATCAAAACATCCTCGGAGAAACAAACAGATCCCGAATGTGAACATGGCCCTTTCCCCAACAACTTGTATGTGACACGCAGCCATGAAATGAAGCGTACCAGGAAATAAAAGCAGTGTGGCATGGTGCACACTGATGCTCGTTTGAGGGCTTTGAGGACCACCTGCCTGTCGGGGCCGTACAGTTCTCTGTGAAACCACTTGGGGTAAATACAGACTTAATAGAGTTAGATCTGCAACTTCAGGTGCCACAGAGGAAGGAATTCTTCTCTTCGATGAGCTTGCGGCATAACTTCTTGGGGTGTCTGGTAACTAAGAGGTTTGCTTTAAGGTTGAAAAAAAGATCAAGAAGAGAAATAGGTACAGCCAAAATACCCTGCACATCTGTAATTTATAGTTAATTAAATTTAATGCTTGGCAGTCCCTCAGAGCACTTTTGGTACTCTGTATTTCTTGATTTAAGTAATGTAGGCAATAATACTTCTGTACCGGAGGCAATGAAATCTGTTCTTGATAAAACTGGGTCAGCATCAGGGTTTTGCATGGTTCAGGCCATCATCTTTTGGTGAAACTTCAGGAAAACTAGATTTCACAAACTTGTCTTTCCCTTCCTTCTTTAGACACTATAAATCCATCCTTTCTACATATCTCCCGGCAGGACTGATGCCTTAACACCGTTCCCATCACTTTTCATAGAAAGTAGATCTAGATGCTGGTAGATCTGAATGGAAGAGTTCAGTGAATTGCTTCCTCTGATGGTGACTTCTGGCCACCCTCCAGGTGGGTCCCACGTCTCAGGGAGGATTACCCATGCGGGAGCACTTGGGCGACGACCTGGGAAGCTCGGTGGGAAAATACCTTGTATAGTTGTTTTCCGAATTGCTCTGCGGAACAGAATAGCGCTGGGCTGCCCAGTTACTTGAGGCGACGAACAGAAAATGGACACACAAACCAAGTAAAGGTGATTCGATCAAACGAAAACTATTGCAAATAAACTTCCCCAAGGGAAGAAACGAACTTAGTCGCACGTTTGCCAGCCTGTCAGTTTATTTCCTAGCCTCTGTGCCAGACTATCCAAGCACTGAGCACTGCAGTGATTGCTTCGATTTACTCAGTTTACGTGTACAGGAGGGGCTGGGGGTGGAAAAGTTGGTATTTGTCTCTGCATCGAAGTGAGAACTGGAGAAGCAGAGCGCGCAGAGCGGTTCCCAGAACCATGGAGACTGAGGGATAATTACAAAGATGACCAAACGCATCGCAGAAAGACTAATTGTAATAAATTGGCCAAGAAACTTAAAACTTTGGTTGTGCACTGCAGCAAAACAGGAATTAATTCCTGGGAGCAGACAAGGCCCCAGGTTGGCAGAAGGCTAATGTAATTGGCTCTGGGTGCGCTCAGACGGCACTGGCATCTCCGTGCCTTGGCATTTGAGAGGGTAACAAAGAAATGAGAGCCTGCCCTGCCAGCTACAGCACTAGAACTGATTGGATTTGGTGCATGTTAAAGCAACAATGATCCTACTGCGTGGCCTCCGGATGATCACAGAACAAGTGAGCAAATGTAGATAATCGCACAGCAAGAGCCATGGCAAAGGAAAGGCCAACGAGGCCTCAAGCTGGGAGAATCAGAATAGGCTCTAGGTCCAGGAAATATGGGATTGCTGGCTGAGAAGTGGGACTCCACCTGGGCTGGGAGGGTTGCAGGCATCAGGATTTGTCTTGCCCAGCTCTTACTGAAACAGATTAGCAAGGAAAAGCTAAAGTATGTACTGGAGGTGCTTTTATGGTGTGTCGGTTTGGTTTGGTTGGGGTTTTTTTGTCTGTTTGTTTGTTTTTAAACTCTAGCTGCTCCATCCTTCCATGACAAGAAGGGGGCTAAATGCTGGAGCAAGAAAGGTGGAGGTATCGGTCGCAGTTTGCTGAAAGGGCTGTACTTAAGGAAGTCTGAATTAGTTTGCTGCTGGGGAAGGTGATCTGGGGTAATCCACATCAATTAATTTAAAACATTTTCCTCCTTTGTCTCAGCCTGGCTTGTGGTGAAGACATGATACGGTGTAGGGTTTTCCATGCTTTACAAGCCCTGAAAGAATTAGATGTCACAACCATTTACACGGAAATAGTAATGGGTGGACTGAATATGACACTTCAAATTTGCCAGTGGAGTAAAAGCATCTCCTGTAGTAGTGCAGCCCTGCCCGGTGGGCTGCAGTGTCCTACACCATTCCTGCCTCTTATGAACCCCTCACGTTGGGGAAGATCCCCTACAGCAAACGGAGGCTTTGGAATCCTCCTTTTTTGTCTTTGTTGATACATGGAAGAGCTGATGTGCTTGCTGGCAATGGGATATACCCATTTTTGCAGCCTTTCATATCTAGTTAACTAAAAAAAAAAAAAAAGGAATATGTTTCCTCCATTCTTTCTCTTGTTCTACCTTCGGTAGTGTCCTTAGGGCTACCTGAAGCTTGCTTTGTTTCTCTGTGAATCATTTGTTGCCCAAGGTCTGAAATAACAGATCTGTAGTTCTGCCGTAGCTGTGTTTGCTGTCTGTGAAACGCGAAGCACTTTGTTCCTGGGATGCTGGGTGCTCCCGGAGTCACGTAAGGCTCGGAGAGAGATGCAGAGCTCCTGCCGTGCACACAGTCACGCAGAAGCCAAGTGCTGCGAGAAGAGAAAGTCAGCACTTTCTCTTACACCCTGTGCAGGTAAAGGGCAGACTGCCTGAGTATTAGAGGGATTGTCTTGTTATTACACACAGCAGTGTCAAAATTCTCTAAAAATCCCATGTTGCATTATGCACGTTAAACGGCCATGCTGACAAAAGCTCCTGTGTCCTGAGGCCCTGATAGATGTTCATATGCGTGGACTGGGTTCTTCTCTACCGGTTAGCATTTACAAAAGGGGGTTTGAACGTTTGTAGCTGGAGTTGATTGGTCTCTTTATGTATAACCGATTCGTTTATCACCAATCATTGTGAATAATTTGCCTCTGGATAACTGCTGACACTGATGGTGGGGATGCTTCCTTGTGGATTATCTGTGTTGTAGCTGCTGACCTCTTCCTCTTCATATACATATATTCTATGCATGCATGCATTTCCTTCAGAAGGGGCCTCAGGAAAATGTATTTGAAGTACTCGTATTATTTCTAAGCTAACTCTGGGGAGAACATGGTATACAGGCCAGGAGCGACAGAAACAATTTCATTAACTGCATTGGCTTCACGGGAGACACAGTGGACCTCTTGAGTCTGTGTTTCCAAGGGGTCGTGCAGATTCTTATTTCATTTTTATCTGCGAAGCAAAGGCTAGTTATTCCACTTGAGCTATTGCGTCAGGAGCACAGCTTAGGGAAATCCCTCAGGATTGCTGCATGCTACGTAAGAGCTTGACAGTTCCCCAGAATGCCTGCTTTCTGTCTCAGTTTCCCTGTCGGGATGGGCTCGGTGCAGGTGGGACCCTGTCCTTTTCTCAGACAGTGTAAGATTTGAGAGCAGCTCTGTGCTGGGAGGGATGTCACTGCTCTCCTGGCTCTCCGTGCTGGATGCTGCTCTTGGAGACCTGTACTCATGCAGCTCATACAGAAGGTCCACAGACGCCAAATGCTGCTTTTTCTCTTCATCCTGGTCCTGCAGAGCTAACAGACTGGTGCACTAACCTGGGGTGCAGGTGTCTGTGTCGCCTGAGAAGAGCTTTTCACCCTCAATAATTCAGAGATGCATTTGTAATAAGATATGTGACAAACTGTTATAACCTGAAAATTCTTCACAATCATAGGAAAATACCTATACCGAGTGTTTAAAGGAAAAAAAAAAAATGTCTTCTGTGGTCCAGTAACTTTCCAGACTACTTCGGTGGTATGAAATTACCTCCACAAAATGCTTCCGTACATAAAACAGTAGGAACTTCTCTGTTATAAGTATATTTACAATGCATATCTCCTGGGTAGTTGTTAAATGCATGAACATTACACTGGCATTTCCTCTTTAAACATTGTCATTTTATTGCCGTATCTATCTAGAGGAGAACAGAAATTATCCTTTAATTACGATGAATTTAATGGTATTGGTTATGCAGCATTTTAGTTCCCACACAGCATGACAAAGCTTAGGGTTTAGCATACTCCTATCATGCATCATTGATTCATCTTTTCATCCTGCAGTGCTGAGTCTTTCCTAAGTCTCTGCTAAAAGCAGGTAAAAGATTGTAAGCTGGAGGTGTTTAGAATGCCTTAGTCAAAAAGAATCAAAATGGGACTAGAGGGAGGCACGGGCAAGGCAGGTCGTGCTAATACTTTGCTGTGCTGCTCCCGAGAAGGGAGAGGAAAGCATGGGACTAAAATGCCTGTCATTATCAAAACACAACACTATAACGTGGAGAGGTGGAGTAATTTATCTTTAAGTAACAGGCTGACCTATTCAGAACTGTAATTTTAATGTAAGGCTAACCTTTGAAAATAGATCAAGTGATATAAATTATTAAGGAACAGACGTTCGTCAGATAGATGGTCTCTATTAATAATTTTATGCATGAATGGTTATCTTCAAAGGTAGAGTTGCTGTCTGCTGAGAAAGAAAGTGCAAAAGCAGGTTACCTTAAGCTGAAGTGTAAGGCTGACTTTTAATCAGTGTTTTTCTAGCGCAATCGAAAAAAACAGCTGAAGCGGGGTCATCTCTTGCTACCCAGCCTATGTAGTTCTTGAATTTTTCTGCTAGCAGAGGGAACTCCTGGTAGTGTTGCTGGTGTTCCTAAAATATCTTCCAGCAGTTTTAGGGCTCAAACAAATGGGCACGTTTTCCCGTTTGAGAATGGCAGCACCCATGGTGGGTGCCGCTGGGATGTCCCAGCCTCTGGGCAAAGGAGAACTGGTACCCAGGGACCCTGACTGGGACCCTGATGGGGGGCCATGCCTGCTCTGGGTGACCATCTCCTTTGGACTGCTGGCTTTGAATGCTTTCTGGAGAGGAAAGATGCAGATTCTTTTTTTTTTCCCTGCAAGTATTCAAGAGGAAAGACTTATAAAGTATTAGCACCTGTTACTGTGATGGTATTTGGCCCACATTTTGAACTTGGAATGTGCGAAGAAAAAGGGAGAGGACAAGCTATTTGTGAAAGATACTTTTCCTCCACCTGATCCCTCTGCCTTTTCTTTTTTTCCCTCCACATTCCTCTTTTCATGAGCTTCCTTCTGCTTTGTTTGCTTGTTTATTTTATATGCAAACTACCTCCATGTGAACTTGTGATCAAAGTACTGCAGTGCACTTAACGTAAAGTTAAATTTGAATCCTTTTGAGAAGGCAAGAGACTGTAGTCATAAACTTGATTTTCCCCGTACTCCATTCTTTGCATATGCTTGGCATGGAAAACGTCGGAAAGCAAAGGTAACCTTAAGCTATATATTCCTAGCCTGTTTGGCCCCGTAAACAGAAGCAACTTCAGGTTTTTCTTAATTTTTTTGGTCTGCAGCTTTTGGTATGTCTTGTCTTCCAGTCCCAGGTGCTGCTGTCGCTCAGCTTTGGAAGGGGATGTGCATAGAGGGTCTTATAACGCTTCCTCCATCCTTTAGCCACGCTGAAGCCTGTAATGCTTGTGGAGAACTTGTGTGTACGCTGAAGCACATCCCTGCCGAATGGGAGCTATACCCAGCACATGATGCTTCATGCAATCCCTGCGCTGCTTATTTTGCACATTGACTCCTAGCCATTGCATCACCTCTGTGGCATAATAGAATGTATTTGATCTCTTCTGATGCCTTTATTCACTCCGAAGATGAAAGGGGAACAACGTTTTGTGTCTGCAAATTCTCCCATGCTCTGACAGACAATATAAGCAATCATATCAGGGAGAGAAAGACTTTTTATCTGGCCAACTTTAACTTCCAAAAGAATCTGGAAACTGCCCGCATGTACATGAGCATCTCTTCTCAGCAGGAATCCTCCTTTTCTCTTGTCCCAAGCATCAATCTCATCCATATTTCCAGCTGAATTAAGGCCCCAAGACTAAGTTTTCTAAGGGAACCGGAACTTATGACCCTTTTGACAATATCTACAAAGAGATTTATTTTCTGAATCCTATTTTCTTCAACCCCACTTGAGCAATTGGCAGGGAAAAAAATGGAAATATAAACAATTACTCCAATGTGTGGAGTCTTACTGACTTCTCTCTTTTCCTCTTTTTTCTTCATCTAGTTCATTGCTGTGCCAGGATGAATGCTTTGTGGTTAAAGCACTGGAGTGGGATGCAAATGATGCAAGTTTAAATTTCCAGATACGTCAAAGGCTTCCTCCATGACAGCATTTAATAGTTCTGTGATCTCTGCATGTGCTTTTAAATACAAAAGGCATCTAAAAATACGACCTTCTCTCACATTCGTTTTGTCTGTTTAGACAATCATAAAACAGAGTCTGGATGTTTGAAACCCCTTTACTTTGTTTCTTTGAACAAAATGCCTCCTGTTTGTGTTGAAGTGATGCAGGTTAACACTTTGAACAAGAAAAAAAGATAAGCATTCGGTGTACTAATTTCAGGAGCAACTGCTTTCAGTAGCCTGGAACCGTTCTGCAGTATATTGATGTTTCAATTTGTACAGAGTAGCAGCTGCCCTTAATGATAAAGAAAAGCGACTGCTCTGCTCTGCTCCGTGATGATTTGACATGGCAGCAGTAGTCTTGTGAAATGTGACACGACAACCTGAAACAATGATACGTAGCTACGATGCCACAGACAGGTCATGAAATAACATAAATTACTAAAAATGATAGGAAGAGAAAACACCTTCAGAGCAAAAATATCGAGACAAAAAGTTGTCACTTATCACATCCGAGGTTGAGATGAATATGCCAGTTTATGTGACTCCTACTAGAAACAATTCAGTTTAGATGGTCATTTATAATTGGGCTTTTTCAAAAATCAGCACAGTCATTGGTAGACTCTAACTTGTCTCATACAGGAGTAAGATGATTTTCTAGCATCTGCAATGCTCTTTAGTATACACTCTGACCATGGACATGTGTGTGACCACGTTCAAGAGGCCGTGAAGGCTATGCCCGCAGTAAGAAGTAATACATCTCAACAAGAACACCTCTGCAGAGCAAAACGGTGCTGAAGGTCCAGCCCCCGCACAACACACATTTCGGAGGTTTTTACTTCAGGTAGCTGTAGTCTGACTGGTCTGCTGCCCACCAGCTGCTGAAGGGCAGCAGGTGAGCTCCTGGAGTGCATCTTCCAGTCTAATGTTATCCTGAATTAAAATTGGGTGCTCTGAGCATGGGCTGTGATGGGAACCAAAGCCCAGCAAGTGGAGACAACCAGGAGAGCGTCTTCAAAAGCACATCCTTGATCCACAGTGAAGAACTAATGCATGCATGTCCAGAGACATCTGGGCTCTCTGAGTGCTTCCAAAAGATGAACAAAATTGTTTACTCAAACAATCAGATTAATCCTCCTGAAGGTAAGAGAATTATCATTGTGCTGATTAGAATTGGATCCGTGGATGATCCTTTTATCCAGGAGCTTCCTTCATCCGCTTGGGCTTTGCTGGTTCAAAGAAAACGGAAATTGTTTCTGAACCATCTCTGATGCTGGATAATGGAAAAGCCAAAGCCTGGCCTCTTTGAATCATTTCCATTACAAATAATGTCAATGTGGCCCCTTAAACAGTGCTCCGGACAAATCTTTATGCCAGTATCTACTCTGAACTTCCTTCCTCCCTTCCTGCTCTCTTCAGCCTTCTCTTTCTATAAGAGAAGAGACCGTGCTTCATTCTTCTATGAAGGCTTCTGCTAAACAAAAGCAATTGACTCTGGAAGTCATACTCTGACATCAAACCCTTAGACTTTCCAAAGCATTGCTCAGGCTTTTAGATGTGAGGCTCCTACTGAATTTAATTGGAGCTGTGCAGCTGCACCAAAGCTTTCAAGATGCACACCCTGAAATATTCACGTTGCCTTTCTCTCTTTCCTTTCTCTCAGCCACACTTGTTAAAATTTAAAGGAAGTGCCTTCCAGTTCTTGTAGGTGCAAATTTGTGCTTGCATAGCCTATGAAGACATTAGCATTTAGACACTGAACACCCTTGATTTGTATGCACCAGTCACTTGGTAAACAGCTGGAGTGGCTGCATATATGCTGTCAGTAAAGTCTGGCTACAAAAATGGATTCCACTTTTTAAAAGTCAAGCCCTATCAGGTGTCTGCTCTTCTGTTACTCACTTGCACATAAAACGATTTTGATTCTAGCATTTTAAAATCGCCCCTGTCCAGGCCAAAGTTTTCCATTGCTGGTTGGTTTGCTCTCAGTTTGCAGGATCCCAAGGTTGTCCAAGGTTGCTTTCCTTTCAGTAGCAGAGCATGACACAAGGCGGAGGTGAGGTATTAAAACATGGATGTCTTCCCTCGGTTTGTGTAGCACCCTTGAACGGAAGGTCTGGGGGCAGGGCTTGGCTTTCTGAGATGAGTTTGCTCAGCGTCCGAGAGAAGGGGTATGTGAGTGCTAGGCACAAGAGCACTACAACGTAACAAGGACGATATATCATAACAAGGATGATATCACTCATTTCAGAGCCACACATGTAGCGGGTATCCACCCCAGAGGAATTTCATCTTCAGAAATTATTTCAGAAATAATTATGCTCTGTTCTTCTGGCTTAAATATAGACCCTTCAGAATTAGCTATCATCTTATTTTCAAGCACATCCATCTCTGAAGGCTGCTTAACGTGGAAGAGTTCCTAATTGGTTGACTGCAAAACAAGGCTGCTAAAAGTGCCGTCTGCTAGGAGAAGCAGGAGTGCTTCTGTTTACAGGAAAAAGCTCAGGAGAAAATAGTGGGAATGCAGTTTTCTCTTCTCTTCTTCTCTGCTGATGTGCTGCATAGCCTTGATTCAGCAACCTGTTGTCGGCTCAGGCTGCCCATCAGTCAAATGGGTATAAGTAAGAGTAACAAAGGGCAATCTGTGGCAAAAGCTGACTTTATCACGGCACTCGCCATTTTACAGAGTTGCTGATACTGCAAGCACGTGAGTTCTTGTGCTTCATAATTTCCTGCTTGTTAGCTGTACTGAGTTAACGGACCCCATGCATAGCCCTAACCTATTGCAAACATAGAGCAAAACGCATCGTCTTAAAATACCGTGAAGGCAAGCTGGCTCATGAGCAGAAAATCAGAAAGACCTGGTTACTCATTTGTTTATAGTTGTGGATCCACACCCATAATTAATGTTTCTGGGCTGATCTGGGGCCTTCAGAAGAAAAGGGTATTAGGAGAACTTGTACTTTTGTTTGTTGCCGTCAGGCTTTGTAAAATCTCTTGTATGAACAGCCTTCAGAAATACTGTTTTATCCTTCAGCCTGGGAAAGATTTGCCTCATCAGCAAGGTGCTGCTATTTTTGCTGCCTACCTTTCTAATTGAATTTAGCCTGTAACAGAATCATCACGAGCAGCACTGCGAACCTTCCCAGTTTGCTTTGGATAATTCTGTCTCGCTGCTGCAGGGTTTTCTGCATACTGTTGGGAATACCCAGGGAAAAATGCAAATTGCGACATAGAATTACTTAGCTCTCCGCAACAGCCGACAAGATCTCAGTACTTTCTCTGTGTCTATCTCTTGACTGCTTCTGATTTCACTTGTCATGTGTTTAGATTGGCAATTGTTTTGTGTAGATAGACCTGTAGTGTTAATATCCTGCTTTGATGATATTACTCTTCAGGAATATTAATGAGCGGCTTCTGTATGTGGCTTCTTTAAAACCTTCCGCTGCTGATATTTTTTTTTATTTTTTTTTTTTTTAATGGTGAAAGAGCACTGCGGAAGGCCCTTTGGGTAAATAGCGTTTAAAGTAGCCCATGCATTTTAATTAGCAAAGAAATACATAGATAAGGATGAAAGATTTGTTTTCCTCAGGCAAACCATGAGAACATCAGGCCCGCAGGTAGCTTAGTTTAACTCCAGAGAGATTACATTTATATCTGCCCGTCTAAATCTTAGAAATGCCTTTCTGTTACAAGCAGTACAAATTAAGGCAAGATAAAGGTGTCTTCTCTGCTGGAGGTTTAAACTCGTTTTTGCTGCACATTATTAAGGTGCCCTTTACAGGAAGGGACCGGGGCGGGGGGGAGGAGCAGAACCAGAAGAAAACTGCAGCATAATCTGTGTATGAGACTGTGTATTTTTGCGTGCAAAGGAAAAACACGGGTTATTTTAACTAATGATTGGCCGTAGAAGTGAGTGGATTGTGTTTCCTGGTCATGAACCAGTGAATTCATGAAACATATTTACATGTTTTAATTATTTAAAATCAGATTTCTGTGTTAGCAAGCTTCAAGGTGCACCTCTGGTACTCACCTTTGCTGTGTAGTCGCAGGCAGCTGGTCATTTAACTTCTTGAGTTGGCTTTTTTTCTTCTTTAAACTTCAGATTTTTAACCTCTTTTGCGAGGTTAAATGGCTAGCCTGTGCCTACACAGCACGTATATGAGCACTCCTATGGTATACACGGGTTAAGTTTTGGGGCAGGAAGTTAGCAACGACTGCTAGAGGCAGGAATTTTTTGGGGCGCCTCCATCGGTCTGGTCACTTGAGCTCCAAGCAGGGGTTACTCTTTGCTTCTCGGGAGGGGTAACTTAAAGACTGAAAGAAGATAAGGTCATGCACGGAAAAACCTGAGGAAAGATGTTTTGCTGTAAAACAAAACCTAGCTGTCGTAGCGTTGTCTCTCTCTGAAAGGGTATGGAGATTGCTGCGTTTAGAGATCAACAAGTTAGTTGTTGCTGGAGAACATCAGGAGGACAAGGAAGGTGCTGCATGTGCAGAGCTCCTCATAGGGCTACAGCTCATCTCCACACTGTTTTCTAGTTTTCCAATGAGGTCATCAGCTCAGGAACAGGGAAATCTGCGTGATTCGGCTGAGGTCAAATGGAAGGGACACAAATTAATCGCAGGCACCAGAGGGCCTCCTGGTTCCCAGTGAGGCTGAGACATGGATGCTGCTGCTTCCTCTTCCTTCTGTCTTTCAGAAGCAGCGGGACTTGCTCATGCCAAAACAGAGCGAATGACTGAAAGATAATGGTGAGATTTTTCTAAACGCCTGCCTTGAGACCATTGTCAGCACAGCTCAGATAAAGATGCCTGTTAGTTTAGAGATAAAGGAACCCATCGTACCTTGCAGTGTTCATTGTGTAGGAGCTGGTCTTAAAAGGTGTCTGGTCCTGTGTTGTGACAGACGGCATACAGACCCAGCATCACCCATTACGTTTTGCTTTGAGATGAGACTGAATATGCCACAGAACTTGATTGAGATCCTGTGATACCAGGATAAACTCATGTAGAGTTCCTGTGCATTATTCAACGAAGCAAAACATTTCTGCAAGGCATCGTCTCCAAGTGCATGCAAGATTGATTTGATTTCCAGACCTAAGACAGATTCTTTAGTATTACTCAGCTCGAGACCCAAATGGGAAGGGGATGGTGTCTGCTCTTGAGGTTGTGCGCTGATCCAGGTAGCCCCTGGGCTGCTCTAATTCATCTCTCCCCTGCTTTGGGATATTCAGAGGAAGAAGGGCAGGCTGGCAGCCGAAACCACTAGGTCTGTGCCAGACGAGGGTCCCGCATGCTGGTGGGGTCTGTAGCTCTGCCTCCCAGCCCCCTTGCTCTGCTGACGCCATCCAAACGGGCAGCCCAGAGCCAAGAAATGGGAGCCTTTACGCGAAAGACTCTGAAAAATGTTTGCCAGGGCCGTAACCATCATCGTGTGCAATTATGGCACGCATATGGGTAGATTTGTTAAGCATAAGGTGGAAGAGCCTTCCGCTGCCTAAGCAGAAGCCTTTCGTATAGAAGCCTCTGCCATTTACTGGTCATTTGTTGTGCTCTTTTGAGAAATAAGTCAGTGCTGTCTCCAACTTAATTACCAGTGTAAAAGACAATTTATCACTTACCAAAGCTTTGATTGCTTTTTCAGCCTTGCACGGCCTCTTGGTTGGTAGGTGGAATTGTTTACAAGATGGGCTTTTTTTTTTTTTTAAGGGAAAGTTTTACCAGGAAAAAAAAAAAAAAAGAAAGAAAGGAGACAAAAATTCAGCTTCCAATTCTATGCTTTAATGTCTGTCTGATGCTTTTAATTTTCTTTGAATGTAAGCTTATAGTAGTTCTCATATAGAAATCAGGAAAAATAAAATCTCATTTAAGAAGTCTATCTTTGGGTTCATATTTTTTAAAAATTTTGCCCCTGAGAAACAAGATGCAGCTTCCCATGGCCTAAAATGCAAGAGTCAGCAGAAGAAATAGCTCGCTTGAAAAAAAATCTGAGGCATAGTTATTAATTAAGGTACAAAAAAAGATTTGGCGTGCAAAAATCTCTCCTTTTTCTCATTTTTATCACTGATTTCCTCTCCTGGACTTCAGACACAACTCTGAACAAGCCATTTTATGTTATATTTTTACAGATCAAATTATCAGAAGAAAACAGGTCATATGTTTTGATAGATACCACATAAAAGGAAATGTTTAGACCACTATAGCCATACTCAAATTTGATTATAGGGAATTAAGTTTCTTCAAAGCAAATGGCTTTCTTTTTCTTCTCAGTATTTCTCATGCAATTAGTGAGTTGGTTATATTAACTCCGTTGACAGACGATATTACTGATCTTATCAACTTTCACTTGTGTATACAGGGCTTTATTAATTTCTTGTTTGCTTATGAACTTCTTTGTCAGCAATAAAATTGGTGGGTAAATGTGGAACACACGTGTCACGGTAATGTGTTGTTTGCTGTGCTTATCAGTAAATAACAAACTTTTGGCAAATAAAGAAGAGCAACAAGGGACCAGGTGGGCCTTAGGGCTTTCTTTTGCCACCGTTGGCACTTTGTCATGTTGCTAAGTTACAGTAGCTTCTGGCTTCTACTTTAGAGAGTAGAAGTTATTTTTAAATGTGTAATGAACACAGTACCAGGGACTCACGGAGCTGTTCCGGAAGTGGCTGTAATACAGGGGGGACTGGGAACGCGGTCTGAAGGCCGACGCCGCAAAACAGTGGTCTGATACAAAACCTGTTCCTACCATCGCATTACAATTACAAAGGTGAGCACTTTATTTATTCTTTTTTATAAAATGCCTTTAAAATAGCAAAGAGCAACAATTAACTGCTGGATTGGACGGTACCTGCCTCCGATTCACAGAGCATAGGCTGAGCATGGTTATTTTTCTGAGAATGTAGGAATGATCATGACTAGAAGTAAAAAATTCCAAATTAACATCCCTGAAGAGAATATTCTCAGAATAGATTCTACTTGCTTGCTGAAAACTTAATTCTTTATATCACTAGTCAAAAGTTTTCATTCCTCGTATTGCGACAGTGATTTCATTATTAACGCTATGGAGATAACACCTACCTCCCCGGGTAGGAATTTTGAACTTTCTTAAAGTCACCCACCACAGTCCTCGCTATTCCTTCTTGTGAGGCACCAAAAGGGAAATTGGGTGATATTACTTAGGGTTGAGACGCTCTGGTGGCGTTACAAAGACGGAAGCTCTGAACTGAAAAATGGAATCAGCTTTCCTACTGGAATTGGAAAATACATACAGATTTTTATTGATATTCCAGTTGGTGAGAGGAAAACGTCATTTTCCTGCTGGTTAGAAGTTGCGCTCTACCATCTGTTGCTGGGCAATGTAAGCCCTTTGAAAGGGCTGGAGTTCAACTCCACTTGGCTTCAGGCTTAACCCACTTCTCTAGTGGAGGAGAGGGGGGTCAGATGGTGGGAGCATATGACTCAAAGCTGCTGGGAGACATTGGAGGATGGCCTGAGTCCAGGGAGATGAGCACAGGGTAGCTTAATGCAGAAAATTGCTAAGTAATGTGCTTTGGCAGCAAGTTGTCTCTCTGAGTGCTGTGATTTCGTATGGGGCAGCGAGAGGGGAAAGGGTGCCCTGTAGCAGGGGATTGAAACCCAAAGAGAGCTGCAGAAAACCAGTGAGACTACAGAAAAAAGATGGGAATTGCTGGCCGTTGGCTGAGCTTCTGGTTTATGTCAGTTAATCGTTTCCAGGTGTAGAGATTAACTCAACGTACTACTTGCCAGAGTTAGGCAGCGTTGGTAGATCCCAACGCAGCAGGACGTGAGACCTTGATAGTATGTTCTGTGGTCTAAGTTCTTCTACATGAAGTTAATCTTTTGTCCAGTCTTTCCTTTTCCTGCTGAAATGGGCCCTGGAGGAGGGGTTTGGTTTGGTTGGTGTTTTTTGTTTGTTTGGGTTTTTTCTTTTGTTTTTTTTTTAAGAATTCATAAAGTTGACTTAGCTCCGCTTCTGATGAAGTCCCTAGGTGTCCTATCCCTGCTAAAGATATTTCCATGGGGGTGTAGGGAATAGTCTTGTCCATGCAAGGGAAATGCTCTTTGATTGTTGGGAAGCTGATAAAGGACTGCCTTTGTTTTTTTGGATACCTCAGTTTTCTATCAGGGTGAATTGTCTAAATTCCTTATATATAAGAAAAGAAAATATGTGAAACCTCAGAGACCCAGCTGGGGAGAAGCGTCAAGCCCCAGGACACCTGTCTAAGGAAAAAAATCAGAATAGCTGTAAAGATGACGCTAGTACTAAGCATTTCTTTTGCACATGGTTACAAGTATAGACTGACTCGCAGGAGGACTACCTGAGGCACTTCTCCCTTTGTACCCCCAGGAGCCCGCTGGGATGTCTGATTCATCCCTGCAGGCTGAGACAGAGCCATCAGGCTCTGAAAAACGGATTTCAAGGGGATTTCACTCATTGTCTCAGCATGGCACTCTTCAGGACAGCTAGTCCTCTGCAGAAATCATCATAATTGTGCCTAGGCTTCTCAAAGGAGGCTGTGCTGGGTTCCCAGCCTCCCCTGGGATCTGGGCTCCTTATGTGGTGACATGGCTTCAGAGATGTCCTTTCTTCTTAGAACAGATGAAATCAACAGGGGGTCTGCAGAAACAGGCTTTTGAAAGAAAGTTGGTGAATGTAATGGGGAGCAGGAAACTTTCCATACGGTTTTAAACCTGCCCCTCTGGAGCCTAAGATGATTACGCCTATGCTCAAACTTTATAGCTAACCCTGTGAAATGCAGAGAGAGGGTCTGATCAAGGCTCTGTCCTTCTCTGCTCAGTGCCATCAGGGGAGTTGCCATGGGTGAACCACTGGGAGACCCAGCGGCCAGACCAGGTCTGGTGCTTTTTCTTCTTTCTCCCCATAGAGCAGAGAGAATTTCTTGCACCTCCCACAGGACTGATCATGGCGGTTTGTTAAATGTGAACCACAGCTCTGTATTCTCAGAGATTCAAGAGAGGGCCCAGCTTAGGGCTCCTGCCATCTGTTGCTTGTCACCAGCACTGTCCCTCCAGGCAAAACTGTGGTGGGGCAGTGCTGCAGCAGCCAGCTGTAGAGCTGTGAGTGGGGAAGTGATGCAACAAGATGATTATTCACTGGTTTTCACAATAAGGGAATTAGGGAGCATCTGAATCTCGCAGCAGGTTAATAACTCAGAAGAAGCGTTATTTCCACATAGCGCATAACTGAACTGTGGAGTTTGTTACTGTGTGATTTGGTAGGGATAATAAGTTTTGATGACTTCCAAAAGCTATTGGGAAGCATTACGGAAGGAAAATACACTGATTGGTAAGGACAGTCATGCAGAAATTTGAGACTGGCGCCTCCTCCCAGTTCCTCACCATGGAAAGAACACTTTAGATCTTTTCTCTACACACCTTCAGCTGATGCCTGACAGGTACTGTGTTAGACCTCAAGTGCACACAAACCAGGGTGACAATTCCCGTGTTTCTTATAGTGGCTTTAAAGCAAGAAGCTATCTGGTGGAGGTGATTTTGGACTCCTTTTGATATTCAGGCTCAGTCCAAAAAATGGCCAAGAAGGATGAAGAAAGAAGGGCAAGTATATGCATGTGGGATTTATTACCATCGTTTGCTCTGGAAGAGCTTGGCAAACCATTTAATTCAGTTTTCAGTTTGTAAAATAACATCTGTATGACCACACACTCTCAATATAGAAAGATTTTATAATTGAAGTAGTCAGATAGGATGGTGAGGACAGCCACAAAGGCATTGCAATGGGGTGGTGACTGGCCACATAAGAAGATGGGTAGCTAGTCCTGCTCACCTTATCACACCAGAGCCACTATCGGCATGGCTCACAGGCTTCTTCAAGCAGTAGTAGTTCATAGAGGTGCGTGCTTGGCTTGTCACAGATCCAAATAAGACATGTTATCCTCCACCTAAAGAAAGAGGTTAAGATAAACACATCGTCTTCATCTTTGTTGAGAGCTGAGAGCATGCATATGAGCAGTTACTGCAGCTCAGCCAACGTGTGGTAACTCATTACACTGCAATAGCTTGATCATACGTCTGAGCCCTTGAGCTTCTCAGTTTACAGCGAGGATCTTCGTTTACTGCCAAGCTCATACCTCCTCTTTGGTTTTCAGCTAACAATTCCTCTGGCGTTTTGTGCGCTTCTCTCCTTTTACCTGCAATTCCTTTGACATTTGTCTGAAACGCACCTCAAATCCCAGTGTCAAAATACAGGAACTAGTAGATCTTGTTGTTCTTGACCTTTTTTGGAACCTCACGAGGAACAGCCCTGGAGCTGTTTCCTCTGAAGTACACTGACCCATTTATATCTGTGACAGATGCCCGGGAGGTGCCAAGATGGAGGTTTCCCACCTTGGGAAGGAGCAAAGGTCTGTCCTCATTCAGCCCTATGGAGGGTTAATTATTGTTTTGCTTAAAAAAAGCATTCGGCTGTCCTTAGGTATAGGAATTTATTTAAGCCTTATCTGCATAATTATCACGTTTATTGCTCAACACAGCTGGATGGATATGAAGAGTATGCAGTTTTTGATACACACTTTATGTCAGAACCATTACGAGGGAAAACGATCATCTCTTACAGCCCCTGCAAAGAGGCTGGCAGTAATAGTTAGTTTTCTGACTTTAAAAAACAAATCCTAGGACCAGATTTATTGGGCCTATTTACATATTTTTGATGCGAAAGCTTTTCCTCCCTTTATGGAAATGCATGCTGTGGTGATGAAGAGCCCAGGATTTTGAAGGGTGATTGGTGACCCGAGGTGCTGGGCTTAATAGGCTCAAATTGCAGAGAGGAGGGAACTGCATCACGTGAAAGTCATTCACCTCTTTCAGGGACTCCTGTCAGGCACCCTTCAGAGATCTTAGCCACTTCTAACAACATCGTTGTTGAGATGTTTAACACAGAAATTCTGGAGTAGCCAGAAAAGTACAGAGAGCATTTTAATCTGTGGTTTTGGGTTGGTTTTGTTGTGTGTGTGTTTTTTTTGTTTTTTTTTGTTTGTTTGTTTGTTTTGGTTTTTTTCTACATCTTGCAAGACAGCTATTGCTCTTTTTGAAAGCATAGTATGCTGTATCCTTTATAGGTAAACTTTTATGAGGCATTGGTGGGTATTTCTGTATTTGTAACAGGGTGCAAGCATCTAAATGGTTCAACTTCGGGTCATTCATTAGAGAGTGCTTACTATTTCAGATCCCTGTTACTGCGTGAGGCAGCATACTGCAGTCTGAGGGCACCCTGGTCCAGCCCGCAGTCTGCAGAAGTCTTGCAAATACCTGCATCGCACAGCCCTGGGGCAGCAGCTGGCTCCCACGCTGGTGCGACTGCCAGTGATCTGGAATAACACTTGAAAATGAATATGAGATGCACACAAGTGCAAGCAAGGGCAGGACAGGGATCTCTTCTGTATGTTTTAACCACTGACAACCCCTTTCTGTCCAAAGTGGGGGTGGGGTGCTATATTGGAAAGATAAACATTTAGTATCATTCTGACAAAGCTGATGTTATCACCAGCTAACATCTGATCTCAGCAACTGGGTTATGGAATGAGAACACAAAAGACCTGAAAAAGTAGCATGTCAGTTACTATCAGCTTCATCAGTGATGTGAGAGCTACTTAATTTAAAACCCTGGTTGTGTGTGGTGGTTGTAGATGTCAGTCAGTCTGTTGTCATTAGTTGGAGTGCTAGCTACTTCTGTTTTCTGTTTGTTTGCTTGCGTGTTTGTTTGTTATACAAATGAACATTTTAGTTGTGGTTGGCAAGAAGATGAACATGGTAAAGTGACAGGATGGAACTTTTGCATAAAAGCCAAAACAGTTAGAAGGTGGGGAGGCAAACACCCATCAGTTACGACTTCTCCTCTCCGCTAATCTCTCCATGTTCCATAGATGACAAATTACCTCTCACTCCCTTTCTTTGGGAGGCATCTCTTCCCATGCTGACGTCCTGACCCTACTCCTCAGTTACCCAACTACCTTCTCTCTTCTGGTCTGATCAGTGTCTCTAGTCAGAGAAATTGCTTTTGACCTGCTTGCTCTGAAGAAGAGCGAGTGTATCTTCCAACTGCATGAACTGGTCTCATAAAAGTTATGTTAACTCCACCCACTGACATTACCTGGCTCTCAGTTACAACTTTGTCGCTACAAAATAGGTGGTGTCATTATGGCCTGATGACGGTGGTAGAAAATACCTATTGGACTAAAAGACTGTTTAGCAGGAGGTATTTGCTGAAGCTCTTACATATATATAAATCCCTTTGGAATGACCTCCTGGGCCACAGCAGAGAAACTTATTTTTCCATTATCCTACAGGTTGTGAAATTTGGGAGAAGAATATAGAAAGTATCATTACCTCTCCAGAATGCTTTTCCAATGCAAAGCCATTTCAGAACTGAGCAGTTGTTTAATCTCCTTTACCATTTCTGCTTTACAGTTCTGCAGAGCAGCACAAAATGTGAACAATTTGTCGGATGGGCCAGGGGATCGGTGTCA
Organism: Stercorarius parasiticus; assembly: GCA_013396915.1. NCBI lineage: Eukaryota > Metazoa > Chordata > Aves > Charadriiformes > Stercorariidae > Stercorarius > Stercorarius parasiticus. The sequence continues at coordinate 525,387 of VWZL01003005.1, read as the reverse complement.
AAATCAAGAGTCTGAGTCTGGGTTGTGAACTTGGGGCTGTCTCAAGCTGAAGGATACAGTACTCTCAAGCAATCTTAAAAGGTATGTGTTTTAATTGTTCCTGGCCACTGCCCAGTGACTTCTCTGGGTCTGCACATTAGCCCTGCTAAGAGGTCCCCTGTGTTCTCTGCAAAAGTGACAGATGAGGGTTCTCACTAGTAGCTTATATATTTGGCATCAGATTTAACGAGGTCTGCAAATATGCAACTAAGGCTATCATTCAAAGATCTTTCTGAATTTTTTTAATGAAATTTTTTCAATCTTTTTTCAGTCTTTACCACAGTTTCACCTGCTGTTATTCTCATCCCAAAGCTTTGGGATGAGAAGTAGGTGAAATGTTTTCGTTACTCTTAACAGACTGACCACGGTATGAAGAGTAATGTTAATTCCCAGTTAAGAGACTTTACTCGGCATTTAACACAAATATCGTCCCAGCTCACCTTGTTAACTTACAATCACACCTTCAAGGTGTTGATTAGCTTAGAGGGGTCTACAGTTTATCAAAACGTCTTCCTCTCTCTTCTGCCATGTTTCCTCACCATGAGATAAACAAGCCTTTCTACGGGTGATCAGCACAACATACAGCCTTATGTTAGGAAGCAGTGAGACTTGGCCATTTCCCTTGTTGAGTAGTACCTTCCCCAAATGAGGTCTCATTGGAGCAAACATAACCCTGCGCAGAGAGGCAGAGGAGCTGCTCCTTAGATTGCTTTCTTTTCATTTCTTGATATGTAGCTTGCTGCAGGATGAAATGGGTGCCCTCTTGTGAAGAGCAGCCAGTGGCTGAGGCTCTGTCTTAAAAGTGTTCCTTGTGAAGGATCGTTATTGAGCTGAGTGCCCTGGATGGGAGACTTTATGGAATTGCCTCATTTGAACCTCTCATACTCTGGACCTTGATGCCAGGGACTGGAATTCCTTGAGAGAAGATGATGGATCTGGGTGAAAGTAGGAAAAGTGTGTTTGGTTTGGTCAGAGTAAAAGAGAAATATGAGAGATGGGAAGAATGAAGACCGTAGAGGTTTCATATAGACAGTGAAGAGGCTGATTTCTTGGGGACTACTGAAGGATAAACCTCTGAGACATTTAAGGCATGTTCCTCCCTAACTACATTCAGAAATAGATCTTCCTTCTTCCCTTTAAAGACTAGCGCTACAGTCCTCTGACAACTTGCATTACATTCAGCAGGACCATGTAGTATTACATCGTGTCATGGGTTTTTTTCCATTGCCTGGTGCTAACAGGAGCTGACATTATACGCGTGAGCTGATGTAGCTAAAGTAGCTGTGATGGGGTGGGCTGTCACCTGAACTGAAGTCAAGAGGGTGAAAATGGCAAAAGCAAAGAAAAAAGTATTCTGCTCTTTGGAAAGTGCACTAATTTTGCAAGCAATAGGGTTCAAAGTAGATGTTGCTGAATTATTATTAGGAGCGATTTCAGCAATTTTTCTTGGGGGGAGTGGGGTGGAACTTGCCATGAGCTATTTCTGCCTCTTCAGGGTTTATTGTCTTAAAATATTTGCCAATGGCTTGTACAGTGTTCTTAAATACTCGGTTTACTTGTTATTTTTGGCAATTAGTCACTGAAAGCATATGTTATAATTTCTGCACCTTGGTCAGCTAAAAATGAACAATAAATAAACATGGGATTTGGGGTTATTTTTGCTAATTGCAGGCTTCCTCTTAAGGAAGCGCTCATGACCTGTGGTTGTTGAATCTAACAGAAAAAGGCCATCGGGAAGAATTTGCTGATACTGTTATCAAAAACGTCTTGAAATCTTGTGTTAATTCCAACAGCTTTAGGGGAGACAACAGCACTACGGGCTCTTTGGAGTAGCAATCTATTAAGTTCTGCTTTAGGAACAATCTCTCCCCATGCCATGATTCACACGACTCCAGATGCAGCCAGCCCCGAGTAGCGGGGGCTCTCTCTGATGCCAGAGTTTTGGGCTCAGTCTCACTGATGTTAACTCGCACCTTTTTGTGGTGTACCGAGTCTCACCCCAGAATAGCCAAGAGTCCGGTTAGTGGAGATGCTCATTTGACATTTGGGTCCAGGCTGCAGGTCTTCTTGATTCAGAACAGAGAAAGGAATTCAAATATCCCCTTGGCTGGGCAGCGTGTTGGGCTGGGTTACATCCCTCTGCTGGATCAAGGAATATCTATTTATGTCAAGTAAATAAAAAATCCCCTTAGAAGATAGAGGTGTATTTTTTGTGAGGTGGTGTAAATGTCATATCTCATTTGAGTGGAGTTCTGATCTGAAGCAGGTTTTTTAATGTGGAAAACCAGCTTTTGGCCACTTTGGGGTGTTTAAATCTGTCTGATTTGACCACAGACTCTGTATTGGACATGGGAAATACTTCTTACTTAAGGGCTTGTCTAAACTGATACAACTCCAAGAAATTTTGAATCAAAGTCTTCTAATATAAAGCCCACTGTCCTTTTATATTAAAAATAAATTCCTTAGAACTCCCTTTATTCTGAATTCTTATCGCTTTTTAAGTTTTACTGCACTCTACCAATGAGGCACTGTTATGTGGAGAGCACCTCTAATTTCAGGCATCTCCCTCCATGTTCTTTAGCATATTCCTGATAAAGAGCTCAGAGAAGAGCAACAAAGCAGTTATGAGTGGAAATAAGTGTAATTTCACCGAAAAAATTAAGGTTGTTCGCTGTGGTATCCGAGTAAAGAATGATTAAGCGGTGGGAGACAGTGAAGTTCTTAGGAGTACCTACAAAATATGAGCTTCAGGAAGGAAAGAATTATTCACAGGTAGGAAGTATAAGGGAGAGTAATGTAATGAAACAAAGGAAAACTTGGTTCAAGTATCATCCAGCCTTCTGACAGTGAGACGCAGGGTGTTATGCTGTGGTATCCCCGGGTAAGTGGCAGTAGTTCAGCGTCTGGCATGGTTAAAGCTACACCAGCCAAGACACTGAAACATGGAAGACCCAAGCGGTTGCTGCCAATCTCAAGATCTCATGCTATCACTCCACGTATGTAGAGTCCAGGGAATGAGAAGTTTTTCTGTATTCATACAAAGTTAGGAAGTTTGACTATGCCACCTGTAGTAATCATGCCTTGGCTGAGATGAAAGGAAAGGTGAGGATTCCAGTAAGCTTAATTCTGTTATTAGAGTATTAAAAATCCAGTTATTTTCCTTAAAAATATTTTTAAAATTCTCTCTCAAAAAAAGAAAGGTTAAAATGAAGGAGTTTTGCATATCTGCTTGCCCCTTAGAACTGAAAAATATGGATAAGCTGTAAGAAAAAATTAAAAAACAAACTGCATTGTGTCTGATGGATAATGCAGCCAGAGCCTGGGGATGTGTCATCTGTGTGAAGCACAAGAGAATGTACATTTATAAAGTAACAACAACAAAGAAATGCTAAGCAATAATTGGATTCCCCACCAAATATCAGAAACTTTAAAAAACATGAAACTTTTTTTATGAAAGAAAGTAGAGCTAAGCTCTACTCCAGAAGCGTTTGTTATGTTCCCTAAACTTCAGGGTGAAAGCAAATGCTTGATTTAGTAGACAAAAGAAATACTGGATACTACCATGGGTTTTCGAGTCTGTTATCTCTGGAGATGATGCCGAGCATCAGAGCAGGAGTCCCACGTCCTAGCGCTGGGGTGGCACCTCACAGCTGGCCTAAGCTCTGAGCTTGAAGGTCCCAGTTGGGAGCAGCCGTGTTGGCTGTGGTATCTGAAACACTTCACTGAGGAAAAGGAGAAGAACAAAGTGGAGTAGCCTGTCAGTCTTTTGGATGTCTGAATGAGGGATTTCTCAGGCAACTGCTAAGCAAAGCCTTCAGGTTTTGGTTTTTTCCACCACCCCCTGCTGAAGTAGGACTTGTTTGGTGGTATGGCTTGTGACATATGAGAAACTCCAGCGTTGCTGGAGCCCAGCTGTTACAGGGAGCTCTGATCCTTCCCGCCGGCGCTGTTGCAGAGCTGGTGTTCCCGTGACATTGCCCTGGTGTGGAGAGCTGCAGTATCTATTGCTTGGTGCCATGGCCAGGCGCAGGCAGTGCCGGCGGCACTCGGTCCCTGCTGTGACCTTACGGCCACCTCCTCTGGCCCTGTGGCTCCTCTTCACTGCCCTGCTCTGAATCTCCTTGTGCCTCCTGGCCCCCTGCCCTGCCCTCTCGAACCTTCCCTGTCACCTAATAAAATCTATAGAAGGCATTAAAACTCCAGCTGAAGAGCTTTATGCTCCTCGCTGCCAGCGACAGCAGGTCTCAGCAGCTGTGGTCCCTGGCGGGTCAGTCCTGCCTTTGGGATTGTTAACATGGACCAGGATATGCTTTTCCCAACCAGGACAAAGGGAGTTCATGTTGTCTCACTTGAAGGAAGCACCTCCAACTCCTTTCAAGGTTTGAAGGACCGAGAGAGGTTTGATGGAGCTCAGATTTAAAGCCAGGAGCCTGCTGGTCCCAGCCTGCTTCTGCGCCAGTTGGAGAAGGCCGCCCGTCTCGCGGCTGACGCATAATTTCAGTCAAGGGCGTTTGAATCAGCGTAGTATTTCATTGAATGTAAATGCTCTGACTTAACCTTATTTTAACCTTTGCATGACTGTAAAAGGTTGTTGGTTTGAAGAGATCCCAGGGGGGTGTTAAAACTGTCCATGTGGGAGAGTTCATTTTACAAACATAAACTGTACAGACAGTTTTCTCGCAAAATACGTAAATTATTCGGTAATAAAGGGTACTTGCGATTTCAGGAGAGTGCTGCAGATTGATAAGCTGACTTTGGAAAGGTCAGCAGCCGTGACTTAATTGCTCCAGGGTCCCCACTAATGATCTCTCCTGCGCGCCCTGTGCTGCGGTGCCCTGCCTGAGCCGGGCTGGCGAGCGGCAGGAGCAGCGTCTTCCGCAGGCGGACGTTGTGCCGAGGCTGTTGGAACAAGCGATGCCAGGGTCAGTTTTCAAACCTGGTCGCCCAACAGCCCTCAAGTTGTCATCGGAATCTAAAAACGCCTCAAACAGCTTTTGTGCAGGTCCTGTGGAGACACGAGTGCAGGCTGCAAGGAAAATTAATATGGAAACTCTGTTTGCCTTTTCTTTTTTCCCCTCTTATTCTACCTTTTCCCCTGCTACTCCCGGACTTTGTCCCAGACTAGTCATTTCACACCTGCTCTTGTCTCATTGGCCTTTTGTTATCTTTTGACTAAAAATGTCAATTATGGATGGAACTATTTGCATTGCTGAAGAGACTTGCATGGCCCTCAAAATCTCCTGTGTGCACAATTCTTTTAATTAAATTTACATCTTAGTGTCACGTTGCCCAGGGCTCTGCTCTGGCTGGTGGCGCTAGTTAGAGAGTAGCGGAGCTCTATTTTTCCAGAATTGTGAAGGGTTTTCTGCAAACAGGTGTGTCTCTCTCTGAGGTAAGCTATCAATTTTGTGAGATGAAGATTAGGAAGTGATAGGCTCTTTTGGAGGCTGTACGACTCAGTAATTTTGGAAGTCGTGACTCGGCTGTTTCCATATTGCTGACGCGCAAATCTGGGTTCTGCTGAGTGGCGAGTTTTGATTTTGCGCCAAGTTGTGACGTACAAAATTAGAGTTGTGCATCACAACTTGCTGAGAGCTGGAGATACCTGAGGTGCTTGGGTTTCCAGAGACAGCGACGAGGTTTTTCTGTTGAAGCTCTTAAACTCGCTTCTCAAACAGGCCTCAGCTTAATTGTTACATTAACAAAAAATACATGGAACCCCATGTCCTTTCTTTAAATAAGTGAGTGGCTGTCCTAACCCTTCTAAGGGGAGGAGATCTCCCTGGAGATCTCTGTCCTCACCTGCTGATGAGACAGGAAATACCTGCATTGATTTCAGGGGATGCTGGGTTGGGCTTAATAGGAATCTTCTATATTTTACATACATTTAGTATGAACAATTCTTTTGTAGGTAGCAATCTAAATATCAGACCACTTACCATTCACACTTGAACGGTAACACTCTGGCCTTCTGAGAAGCCACAGGTACTGCAGGCAGATCTTCACCATCGCTCCAGAGTTTCCCTTGAAGAGATCCATTTTAAAAGCGCAGGTGAACGGGGAGCATCCAGGGCTAAAGAGCACTGAAGTGCACAAATGGTCCTGATGGCAGCCAAATGAACTGGATCATCCAATTATTTTCAATTACAATTCCGATCCTTTCCTTAATGTTTTGCTATACTGATATCTGTGTTGGTAATGTAGCCAGCTCTGGCTTTATGATCCCCCTCGTTGCAACGTGCTGCGCTTAATTACTTTGCCTCCATAACAAACAGACATTCTGAACAATTAGACAATAATATGGAAGCAGGAAAGGAAAATAGCTCAAGATACTTTCATTTTAATTATGCTGATAGCGCACCCCGTGGTTTTGAATCAATGCTGGAATAATGTTCTTTTGATAGTCTTCAATAACTTTAAACGAGATCTAATAAATTTGTATTTTTATGTGAAGTTTAGAAGGAAAAATCCCTTGTTGTTGATTTTATTTGCACTCGAAAATCACAACTCCCATGATTTGTACTCTTGTGTTCTAATTGGATGTCCACCCGCATTGAACAAATCACTTAAACACCTTAATTACTACACTGGAAGGGATTACACTTTGAGCACATGGTTAATACTTTCCTGAGTTGCTGCCCTGTTGCAAAAACAACCCTCTTGCATTTTAGAAATTGGTGAAATATGAAGGATTATATTTAGGGCTTTTTTTCCTATAGACAATCGCAAATTTCTATGCATAATTTTTTTTAAAGCTAATAAGCTGAGAGTAAGCAGAGTAGACTCTTTGCAAGTAGGAAGGAAGACTGGTGTCATAAAATGAATGCCCAGCTGCTTTGTTCTTTAAAATTAAATGAAGTTAATTTTGGAAGGGCTGCTACTGAGCCACGCTCACATTAACACACACCTTTCCTGTATTGTGCTACACAGCCACAGGTGCATGTTTAGCTCCTTAAATCTTCTTCACCAATGTCAAAATAGTAAAACAAGCAGCACTAAACCAGAGGCTTTTCTGAGATGATATGGGAAGAAAACAGATTAATTCCTTTATTAATACTGTTTCCATGGAATTACCATAATTTCTAAACTATGGCTTTTGACAGTTCTAATATAAAGAAAAACCTAAGGCACGTGGAAAGCCTCTGTGAGCTGCTCCCATAGTCTTAAAAGAAATAAACAAATAAAGCAAGCAAAATGTAAACCAGGGCATTTTAAAGCTCAGAGGAGGTGATAAGAAATCAGTTTCCATCATTGCAAAATGTTTAGGACATTTAAGGAGATATCTGAGTGTGCCATGCTTAGCTTCTAATGAACTCAGTAAGGGTCATGCTGGGATACTGCTAAATGAAGGTTCATTTCACTCATCTTAAACTCCCAGTCTTTGCAGGGAAATGTCTGGAAGTCTCTGGTGTTTGACTGTCCAAATTCAGCTTTGCAAGATCCCGCACCTCTTGTCTTTGTGTGTATAACTGAGGGCAGAAACCATCTTCAAAAGCCTTAGTTCGTGATGAGCACTCTCAGGAACATTTGGTTTGGGCAAGGCTTTTGTTGTACTGGTGAACCTGGTTCTGAAAGTTCCGAGTTAAATTTGCACAGCAGCGTGGAGAAAGGTCTGAATATGCTCCCAGTGCCTGCAGGATGGCAATATGGTTGGCCAGGTTTGTGCTCACGGCAGCATCCCCGCCAAGCCCTTTGGGTCTATCTGCTGGCTGGTTATGCAGGCGTGGTCGTGGACCGTATAAGCAATATATGAGTTTGCCTAAGGAGCCAGAAAAATGACTTTCAGTGGGTTCAAATTATTACAAAATGGGTATGACTTTAAAAGAAGAAGAGAAAATTCTTCTGCTCATTGGGCGATTAGTACTTTGAAATTCCTGCCTTTAGTTGCACTTCTTAATAAAGCCTGGCCTGTGATGCCTATTAAATACAGACAGTACTCTGCTTACTGTTTTAGACTGCAGAAGTTTTTACAATTTATTTGGAAAAAGAGTTTCAGCAGAGGATTTATAAATGGACGACCAATTTTAGAGCGTGTGTATAAGCACGTGCAGGATGCATGCTCAATTCGAGGTCTTTAGAAGGCAAGTGAATGATACGTACCAACCTTTGAAAAGGGGTTTTGTGCAAGCGTGTGACATTGGCGATCGAAAAAAGAAGGCTCCAAAGTTATTACTCACTACTGAAAACCTTGGCTATGCGCACTGCACTAGATCAGGCTAAACTAACATGATTATTTTTATTGCTGCTCCACGTTGTGGTTTGACCCAACTCCTCCAAAATTGAGTGTAACAATACTACTGCTTAGATGATGTAGCTTGTCAAATGGTTTTACAAACATTAATATATTATGCTAACCTTTGTATCCCTTGGTATACAGCTGAATGTAGATCCCAGATGTTCAGGTGATAGTGTTCCTGCTGTAAACTCTAGACTGACTTCTCAATAATTCACTTTGCCCGTAGGGTCCCTTAAGCAAAAGTTTTGGAAGAAAAACTGGAGATCCCCTTGATTTGCAGTGATCAGGTAGATAAGTGCCTTTACTTTCCAGACTGAAAGCTGTTTTCTGCTAAGCAGCAGATATAGCTGTCAGCGGGGAAAATTATTTGATATCGCCCAAGTTTCTCAACCACAGCATAAGCAAAGTGCTTCCTGTAATATGGAGCACTTATGGATAGTATTTGTAGAGTAATTGCTATGCAATCACGGCTCCACTGCCAGAGATTTCAGTCAGCTGTTATGAATCTTGCAGTAACAATCCTATCGGGGACAGTGCGATGAAAACATCACAAGCTTTTGGGAAAATGATGTGAGGTCAGTTGGTTTGATTTGACTTGATGTGGATATTCAATATGCTGCACTGCCTGGCGTTGAGAGCGTTTTCCTTTCCAATCTGAAAAATGGGAAGCCTCTCGGTTGAAAAATTAGTGGGAAGCTGGAATGTAATTACCAGTATTCATGGTATCCAGAAAGAAACAAGAACCTGTTGTCCTTTGGGTGACTCCGTGCGTTGTGCTCTTTTGGAAAAGGAGCAAGAAATCCAGGTCCAAAATACTGGCCATTTTTTCTTGCTACATAGCATATTTTTTGATAAGCATTCTCATCCTTTTATTGAAAAATGCAGCCTTTTCTTTTCATTTGTGGAAAGTGATGATGGCAAATCCAACTGAACTTTTCTTTGAATTTTTCGTCCAACAGTAGAAAAATCTTACATCTACTCTAAATCCAACGTCTAATATCTTTGATTTTTCTTATCTAAGATTGAATAGTGGCTGATTGAATTTAATTTTAGTCCTGAGAGTTCATTGCTTTCTTCTGCCTAACGATAAATATTTACTTTTTGCTATGGAAGACTAGTGATCCTTCCCTACGGGATACTCCCCCATCAGAATTTTTAGTGTGTGTAATCTTACTTTTTTGATGACTTTCACTTGAAAGCAGTGAGAAATGGGATCTATTGTCAGCTTCTTTTATGACTTTTAGAAAGTTGAGCCGTGGTGTGGTTTCCCTGCAGTTCTGCAAGCTGTGCACTTTCCCGAGTCTCTTGTGCTGAGTCACCAAAAGCGGGATGTCATCGCCTAGCTTTTGCTGTCTGCATTGCCGAGCCACACGATAGTCAGTGTTTTACTCCCTAAACCGAGCTGTCAGAGTAGCGAGCTGATTGCTTCTCATTAACGTTCTGCAAAATACTCAGCTGTGTTTGGAGGAATTTGCTGTGAGGTGGTTGCAACTTTCCCTGACCTTTAATTTAATTTATTTGTTTTTCTTCCACCAAGGTTCTCAAAGTCAGCAAAAGAAATATTCTTACTGGGCTGATTAACCCGGAGAAGTGTCTCGCTTAAACAAGAGTGTAAGTTAGGTGAGGGGCTTCTTTGGCAGAAGATAAAGCAGCTGTCTGGTAAAGGCTGGCTGGCAGGAAATCAATTTTAATGGAAATGGGCATTTTGGTGCAGTTTCTATGGCAGGACATCTCCTTTGCCACATTATCGCATTCAGTGCCTCCTGCTGAGCTCTGCGCAGAGCAGCCGAGGCTGAAGTGGTCAAGGAGTGGTCTTCCATCCAGAGGACGGGACCATGCAAGGGAGGGGACCTCCCGGAGGAGGAAGGCTGGGGCTGGCCGCCTTGGACTACGAGAGCACTCCTGAATGGTGGTGGGAGTTTTTGCTCGGGGAGAAGCAAAACCTAAATACTATCAATGCTGTCATTTCCATGAAAGATTCTTCTTGTGGAACTGAATTTTCAATTTGCTTCTTTAACTTTGGTCCCTTCGCAAAAATTTTAGGACATCCAGAGAAGGCATTGCTTTGGGGACACTGTGGCTCTACATCTGACCGTGTGATAGGGACGTATCCTGTTTTGGGCTTACTGCTTTCAGACTTGCCAGTGTCTGCAAGTGAGGCTGGATTTTGAATGCTCAGTCATCCAGTCTCCTAGGCTGGCCACGCAAGTGCACAATGTGTTCACTGAGGGTTGATACTATGTTCCACTGAGCATTTTTTTGTTTGTTTTTTTCTTCACAATTATTCTCTTTTCTTGATGTGCTTGACAAATATATTCCTTCTTGGAGAGAGCCATTGGAGGGTCTTGATCCCCAGTGACCTGGAAACGTTCTTATTGCTAATATTTTGCTTCATAAATGTTGTTTATGAAGCCTTATAATCTAGTGTCCAACCTAGCCCAGTAATTAGAAAGATCAAATTTTGTATTTGTGGGGATAGCTCTATTGTAAGCTGGTGTTTTTCCCTTAACCTTGGTAGACTTCCAGCGGGGATTTGTGTATTGTCTTTGGGGGGACTGCTTGATTCTTCCCTTCACTGATCTGTTTTTCTTATCAGTACTTGCCACGCTCCAGCAATGTTGTATTTGCTCTTTCTGCAGAACACCGACTTCTGTTCTGAAATTTCTGTATTTTATGCTCCACTGCGGTAAGGATGGATTTCCCCTTTTTGTATAGCAGGGATCTATACAAATATCCTCTCCCGAGCACTTGGAGAAATCTAACAGCTTAAGCACTTCATTAGCAGAGTACCACAGTTGCTGCTGTTTCTTGTTGGCAGAAGGTGAGCTAGAATGAATGTTACGCATTTGTTTCACCCTTTGCTTTTGGTGCAGCCACAGAAACAAGCCCACATTCCGCTTTTTCCAGTGCTGTGCTGGAAAGGTTGGCATTTTTATTTAAAACAGGAAAGCACTTTTGCATTCAGTGGTTGCAGAATTCAGTGAGATAAAGTGTGTAACATGAACTTGTAGAAATCAATTCTGTGGCTGAAAAAGGATCGATGACCCTAAACAGAACCAAAACTAAGAGTAGCGCTCTTCGAAGTGTTTGCACTGTCACTCTCGAGTAGCTGTGAATACAGGGCAAGTTGGACACTGTTTGCTCATACCACTACACGGTCTTGAGAGTATCTGCCTTTCACTTTCAGCTTCTTGTAGTTTTAGGTGAAATTAAAGGTTTTGTAGCTAAGATGGCAAAAATGATCTGGAAAAGTGTAATATCCCATAGCTGATTAACTCTGGAGCACATGATACTAGAGTCAAGATGTGAGATCCTTTGGAAACAAATTAGCTTAAATTTTATTGAAAATTATTGATTTTCATGGTCAGGGGTTAACGAAGTTTGTCTTTCATTTAGCTTCCCTGCTCTTGGGAGAATAATGCAATTGCCTGAAGATACAGACCATTCAATTAAAATCAACAGATGAGTCAAACATATATTAGAGTCGATTTTTGGTACTCTATAATTTTTTTTTGCTGCATTTTAGTATCTTGGGCTTTTGAAGAAGTGTGTGAGGGGATGGTTTTTGAAACACATGGCATATATCAGTTTGTTTTCTATATAGATGAGCCTCTGACGCCTCACTGATAGGAATGCCCCCTGAAGACAAAATTATGTGCACTAGACTGACGGATCAGGATTGATTAGATAAGTGTGCTGGGGAGAGGGAGTGCATATAGAAGAGAATCGTTTCTGAAGACAGCAGGATTTTTTTTTTTCACTTAAAAACTTCATTAACAGTTTCTCTAGTACATAGATACAGCTAAAACATGCCTTGGGTTTTTTCTGACATTGTGTGAATACGTACAAAAAACCAGCCTTGAGCAGCATGGTGCCTGAGGGCTGCAGCACCAATGCCTGCCTCCTCTCTCTGCTGAGCCTCTGCATCGCATTCCACTAGCAAGATGCCTGTTTTCCACAAAATTTTGAAGGAACTTAATACCTATGAGATTCCTGCATCTCTGCCAAATTTGGGGAAAGCTGGCCAAAAGGCTCCTTGTGGAAGAAGGTGGTGCATTTTTCTGCAGGGGAGGACTGTAAAGTTGCTTCCCTGCCCCTAAGTTGAACGTAGTGATTTAACTTTTAAAGCGTTCTGTCACTTTGCTATGATCTGTGTTGCTCCAGCAGAAACAGCTTATGAAAGAGCAGCTCCAGGGGCTGAAGGTCGCCAGAGCACCATGTGCCTGTGCCACACGCTTTCTCAGTGCCGGATAATGTCATTTATGTATGGCGAGGGAATGGCCTAACCTTTCAGCTGGTACTGCACTCCTCTCAGGCTCCCAAATACTGAGGGAATCCCTGGCTGCCTCTTTTCATTGCCTGCTCTTTCAGGTATACCAAGTGTCAGAGATGCTGGTGGGAAACCTGAGGGCTCCGCGTGGCGTATCTTGCGTTACGGCTGCTTCTGCTCAGAGGAGCTGCTTTACACAGAGCCAGAAGTAACTTCTATTCAAAAAGCTTCACATGCTGCCCTGTTATCCCGGCGTAAATTGGGAGTGAGCATGCTGAAAGCTGTGGAGCTGCTGCCTCCATAAAGGAGAAGCAGCTGAAAGTAAAGCCTGACTTTCTCCTCCCTTTATTTCTCTTCCTGTGTAGCCTCCACACCATTTCAGGACAGAATGAGGAGAAAATAAAGACAAAAGCAAATGCCTTTGTGGTACTATTGCCCTGTCAATATTGTTCATGTCTCAAAGAAGGGAAGCATGCGGTTCAGATGCCCTTCTTGTCTGTTGTCCGGTTAGATTAGAGAAGGGACTCCAGCCAACCCAAGCAGTTAGCTTGTCGTTGTCAAGCATCGAGGCCGCAGGCTTTCCTAGTTGTTCTCTTCAGTACAAGATGAAATGCACTGGGGCTCTGAGTTTGCGGTGGTCTGTGTACAAGGATGTCCTGTCCACACGGGGTTCATAGCCACCCTGAGATTTAAGTTACCACGATGGCTGCAGGAAGACAAATACATTGATGAACCATTGCAGCAATGTTTTGCTGCTTGTTCTTATTCGAAGAGAAATAAACCCATCCGGGGACGTGATGACAAAGCATATGGGAAAGGCTGAGATTCTCAATGCCGTCTTCACCTTGGTCTTTGCTCGTAAGGTTTACCCTCAGGAGTCCCAGGCCCCTGAGATCACTGGGAATGTCTGGAGCAAGGAGGACTTATCCTTGCTGGAGGAAGATAAGGTGAGGGTGCATTTAAGCGAATGGTGATTGGGAGTAGTCAGTATGGATTTACAAAGGGGAAATCATGTCTCGTCAACCTGATATCCTTCTACGATGAAAGGACAAGCTCAGTGGATGTTGTTTATCTAGACATTAACAAAGCCTTCAACACTGTCTCCCTTGACATCCTAATTAACCAGCTGATGAAATGTGGACAGTGAGGTGGATGGAAAACTGGCTGAACTGTGCAGCTCGAACAGTTGTGATCAGCAGCACAAAGTCCAGCTGGATGCCAGGGCTAGCTACGCACCCCAGGGGCCGGCACGGGGGCCAGTGCTGCCTGAGGTCTGCGTTACTGACGTGGCGGATGGCACATAGTTCACCCTCAGCAAGTTTATAGATGATACAAAACAGGAGTGGTTGATAGGTGTGTCTGTCTATATAAAATATCACTTTCTGCTGAAATTCTCTTGCTTATTTCGTTCTGATGTTTTGAAAGTGCAGAAGGTAATTTTCTACCCCAACTGTGCCTGACTCCATTCTGCCAGACCACTGTGGCACGTAATTGTTCTCCTCTTGTGTATGAACTGAGGTCTCTCAAAATGAATTGATTTGCTAAGTAGTTGAGAAAAAAGGAACCGGGGAAATTCAACCTTAGTAGTCATGTTACTATATGGTGGTTATTCACAGGAGCAGAGCAGAGCTACTGACCAAAAGGTGCTTAAAAGTGTGTGCCAATAAAATCTCAGCAGTTGCTCAGTGCCCCACTAGCATTCTGGCTGGCTGAAATACAGAATGACATACTCCTGGGTGAATTTATAAAAGCAAACATTTTGACAAAGAAATTTAATGAGAGCCTATGGGGCTTAGTAAATAAGGTTTGTGGCAGTTTGAAGGGATCATCGAACATGTCGATCCCTGAGGAACTCTGTCTCTCTCTCCCTCCTTTTTTTTTTTTTTCCCTCTTTTTTCCCCCCTCTTATGCCTCCTCCTTGCATAATGGGTCTGCAAGTTTGGTTTAATGAATCCCAGAGCTCTGCTATTCCAAAAGGCAAAGGTGGGTGGGAGAGCTCCATCTCACCATGGTGCACGCCCAAGGTGGGACTTCCACCCTGCGCATATCGTAAGTGAGCGGCAGCATCAGGCGAAGTAAATGGACAGGCGGTGACTATACACTGTTCCAGGCGATGATCTGAGAGCTTGCTGGGAGATCTGGGCACTGTGCTTGATACTGCTCGATTGGGAGCACTATTCAGCTCAGCAAGGTGGTTCTGAGGGCCAGCTCAGACAACTGATGTTTCTGCAGCATTTTTGACCTTTTGCACAAAGGGGTAGTGAAGGTGCCAAATGACTGCAACCTGCGTTTTGTCCTTTCTATGGGCAGAGGCAACAGAGAGGATTGTCTCCTCTGAAATCAAGCTGATTCCTTCACAAAGGGCTGCAGGAAAACCTAAAAAAGATGGCACAAGATCTTTTGGACTTAAAATTCTATCGCTGTGGGGTACCAGAAGCTGCCAGATAACCAGTGGGGAAACTCAATCTAAATCAGACTGGAGTGGCTGGTGTTTTGCCTTTTTCTTTTCAGGCTGATAACCTATGCTACATGGGCCAAATGTGTCTTTGAACTAAAGACTTTAAAGTTTATAGTTATGAAGGAAATCTTTGGACCATGGGACAAACCAGGGTCACATCAGGGACACACAGACCCACAGAGCCAGCTGGGACGATGGCTCTTCTCAGTTCTGTGTAACTGCCTACTGATAGCAGATTGTTGAGTGATGCTGCTGCCTGCAAAATGGAGGACCTTTATGAAAATCGGCATTTGTTGCAAATTAATTTTTAGAAGTGGTGTCTCTGTTAGTACACATCATTCCTGTCAACTGCTTCTTATTACAGAGTGGAGGCGTTTCAACGTAAAGCAAAATATTTGCCATTTTCAGGTTGAAAATCTTCCCAGGTTCGAAGTAGGACATGTCCTTCTTCCTTCAGAGGTACCCAGAATGACTTGGAAATTCAGGCAAAGTAGGCAAAGACAGACGGAGTGTTTAGCCACACGTGCAAAGTCAGTGTGAGACCAGGCAAGAACAGGGCCAGAAGAAGTCAACAGAGTGGGGAGGACCTGGCTGCAGCCTCATCATTACCAGCAGTGGAGGCGTTCTGCCCTTTCCACTCTGTCCCACGAGAATGTTCATGAAACTGTCACACTGTTGGGAGAGTCGATAATCTTCATGCAACTTGAAGGATTTGATAACATTTGCCGAGGAAATTATTATTATCTTGAGGGTTTTCCCTTTTGCGTTCAGCTTCGGCAGCTCTGGCGTGGTCCAAAAGATGGATTTCCATAGATGTCCTGCACAGACACCCCCTGTTGCCTGACTAATCATGGGCTACAAGGAAACTAAATTTAATCAGTCTCGCAAAGGCACCAGAAGCTAAAGCTCCTTTTTCAATCTGATTTCATTCCTAGGGTGTCCACAGCAGCAGAACATTGCAGAAAAATCGGCATTCATGCTCTGGCCTTCAACAGTTACCCTGTGTGAATATCATGAATGCTGTTTCATCATCATGAAGATTAACCAAACGAAATAGAAAGGTCAAATACTAAAAAACAATTAAATGAGCATTTCCATCCACTGAAAAAATCAATCAAGAATGAAATTTGGATTTCCACTTCCAGTAACCTCAAACATATTTGAATGCATTCTCTGAAGAGCTGAAAAGACAAACTGCTCCTGTCCCACCCCTCCAACCATACGCATTTGGTAACAATGGAGAAGTGATGGTTTTATTTCAGAAGTGCCAAGCACCAACACCTGGCACTCAATTTGAAACAGGCTTCTTTGATGGCTTTGAACTACAGACAACAGGTTTCTACTTTCCCCATTTTGGTGACACATTTTGTTGTTTCTCTCTTTCTGTGACATTGGCCATACCTGGGAGGGAAGGGTCCATGTGGCCCCAGGTCTTCCTCCCAGCAGTGAAAAGAATAACAAGAACAGATGCTTAGGAAAGGGATATAGGCAGCAGGACACATGTGGAGCAATCCTTCTCCTCCCGTCTTCAGCTGCCTAGGACCCAAACTTTGTGCTTTTGGATCATTGTGTTTATTGGTTGTGCTAGACCTCTCCTCCATAACAGCACATGCGCCCCTTCGGAAACTATTTGTCCTCTTTTGCCTTAGCCAGTTACATTAATGGTGGTTTACTTCTTTTTTTCTTTAAACCTTACTAGCCATTTTGATTACTGTTGAGGATTGATCTGGTTTTCTTTGGGAGCTAACAGAAGGCCCCAGCATAATGTAGAGCCTATCAATTTGCGTGTATAGCTATTTTTCCCAGCATGCAATGCTTTCTTCAGCAAAATGGAATTTCATCTACCATTTTTACCACCCAATTGCTTATCCTGCAAGTTCCTTATGCAATAGTTCATGGTCCCCTTTAGATTTGATTATCCTGAATGATTTTGTATCACCCGCAAACTCTGTCTTTTCACTATTCATCTCTTTTTTCAATTTCACTATTCATCTCTTTTTCCGGATCATTTATGAATAGAAGTGTACATTTTCTAGTCCTTAATGATCCCCCCCCCCCCCCTCCCCGGTGGTAGAAAAACAGCCAAAAATTTAGAACCACAAAACTTTCCACCTGTATGCTTATTTTCTTTACGTTTGAGGGACTTTTTTACGCTCACTTTGGCAGACTTAATGCTCACTCTCAAAGCAGTGAAACTTCTGTCCTTAAGAGTAGAGACAAGCAATCTGGTTTTACTGGGCTGTCCAGCTTTGCTAGAACTGCATAGTTTAGAGCACAAGGTGTACAAAATTTCTGTCCAAAATAGTGATTTCCATAGGGATAAAATTGTTTGGAGTTTCTTTTCCTGTACCTGAGCCCATTGCTTATGGTGAAGATGTGGTCATCCACTTTCTTTCTTGGCGTGCACCAAGATTCAGACCTCTTTTGCAAGGGTCAGGGGCAAGATACTACAGATTTCAGAGTCTCAAAGCCATCAAATCAGGGCTTAAGCCCAAACTCCTTCATTACTTACAGGTTTCCTGTTACCTGTAGTCACTCTGAATTGCAATTTACCTTCATCATGGATAGCTAGAGAGGTTTGTGGAACAGTCCTGAAAATCAGTGTGGAATTACCCAGGTATCTACAAAATAACAAGCGTCCTTTTCTTGCGCTCCCTTTGTTAACTTCTGTTTCTGTACCCTTGTTCCAACCAGGCTTTCAGGTTTTGGCACAGTGTTCTTCCTTGTGCCTGAGAATCAAAAGAAAAATAATAATTTTTTGTTAAAGTTTTGCCTTGTGCCGTCACTGGTAAGCTACAGGTCAGCTTCCCACTTTCACACTCCTGTAAAGACAATCTGAGTTCTGGTGTCATTCAGCCAGCAACGGGGCGATGATCACAGTTAATACGTGTCAAGGTCACTTGTCTGGAGCGCACCGTACTAAAACCTACTTTGACAAGATTAAACCATATTCAGTCCCTACTACAAAACAGCACAGATCAATACAGACCCAGTCTGTTCTGACAAGGCACCCAGGTCTTGAATTTATTTTTATAGTTTTCCGAATTAGTTCAAAGGACTGAAAATATAAAAGTGATATGTCAGCATTCCCTGGCTACTTAACAATCCACTACTGTCGTTTAAAATAGCTTATTTAAGTCTTCATTTTGCTGTTAGTCAAATAGATGAGCAACGTTAGTTCTTATGCAAGTGTTACTGCCTAAATGATCCAAACAAAGCAGTAACCAGGCACAAACAGTAACTTCACCTCTCCTGAAGCTAATTATTTTTGTGCATGTCAGGTATTCAAAAATACCAGGATTTTAGAGCAACAGATAGTTGCATGGTGACTAGAAAACATGAATGCTTTTATAACATCCAGAATATGAGAGAGTATAACAGTTACCAATCAAGTCATAGCTGCCTCACTGACACCAGTTGCGGTTTTTGCACTGACAGCTGTAAAGCCGGAATTTAACTCTGCAAGTTTAACACGGTAGTTGTGTTTTGTCATTAACACCTTGGCTCCGTCAGCTGAGGATGAATCAATTCTGCATTAGCACTTTCCAAACCTCCGAACAGTTTTCACTGGAGTCGTAGTCCTGGAGAAGCGAGCTTCAGACTGAATCGGATTACCTTACACATGTGAGTCCATCCACCAGAACAGTAATTCCACCGTGGTGATTCTGCCTTGCCTCTAATCCTGTTTTCTGTACTGTAACTCAGCTAAGTTTTTTGCAGTTATTTCTGATTTAATTTGCTATGCTTATTGCATCTTGTTCCTCTGTCCTGAGTGTGGGCAGAGCTATTGTCTCTTCTGGGAGACTCAGCAATGAGAGCCAGAGAAGCAGGATTTCTTGTTTTCTACCTAGAAACTGCAAAATACCTCTCGTGATGCTTTGCTGGTTCAGCTGCAGAGAACACCCAGCTCTGGTGCAAGACCAAAGAAGTCCAAGCTTTTCCCAAAAGAAGTGTCAGGGATGGTGAGGCTGCCGTCAGACTTTGATAAGACCCATTCGAAAAAGGCTTAGCGCTCATGTTGCTACAGCAAATAACATCCGTACATGTGTGCCAGCCTAATGTGACATGTCTTTGGCTTTAAGACAAGAATATCAGCGCCATCTAGTTAGCTTGGGAGTTTGGTGCAAAATCGTTTTAAGCAAAGGTGACACTTCTGGCATTAGTTGTGACAGCTGACCTTTCTTTAGATCGTTGCACTCCTAATGGATCTCTTAACATAAGCGGCACTGACACATGACAGAAGTCCTTAGGCGTTCAGACGCTCTGCACAAGTCCATTAGATGTTACAGTCTACTGTCAGCTACGGTCAAATCCTGCAGCTGCTGCTGGGGAAATGGCATCTCTGCAGGTGATGGCAAGAATATGTCACCAAAGTAGTAGTCTGCACGGTCGGTGTGGCTGGCAACTCTGTCAAGTGCTCTCAGCCGAAGAAATCTGCCTTCCTGGATTGGAAGGGACAGCTGTGTGAGACGGAGTTATTCTTTCCTTTGTGTCTCGGAGATACAGTTAGCTTTTCTGGTTATGCTCTCATGCTTTTCAGACAGCCCCAGTAAGACCTTGGTCTGAGAGGTGACGGTATAGGGCTTGGCTTCCTATCGCTCAGTAAGCCCCTGGCAGGCGTGCGGCTGAACGAACGCTGGTGCACAGGGATTATGCTTAGAGGATGGGCTTGGGGCATGACATCGCTCTGTGCTCCCTCCAGAGCCCTCCTCTGGCATTATTTGTGCGAATGAAAGTTAAAGGCGTAAAGTTTTGCAGTATTTCACCTCTTTTACCCCACTGCACTGGTGCAAATCTCGACTGCGAAATTTTCCTGTCTTGCAAAGGGACCTCCTGGATCTTACTTCTTTAGCTCCTCTGTGAAGTCAATTCAGAAGGTCTCTCCTTGTGCCTTTAGAGGTCCTCCTTTAGCATTTCCTGCTGATCTCCTGCCCAGCAGGATGCGCTGATTAGGCAGTAGCTCATTAGTCATGGGGTGTATCCCTTTCAGTATTGCTTGAAATTGTTTCCAAGATATAAAGTCATAGTGTGTCATATCAATCAGCATAATCAATCCACTTGTTTTGGATTACATTGTAATGGTGTTAGGATCAGGAGAGCGATGGGGTGTTTTATCTAGGGCTTCAAGAAGCTTTCCGCTGACTGGCTACCTTCGTAAACGTTGCTATTAGCAGGGCTGGGGGTGGTCGTTGAAGCAAACCTTTTTGATATCTAGCTGGAAGTCGTTGTCTGCTTCAGTGAAACTGTGAACGTTAAAGATCCAGAGATCCCCTGGACCACGTGTAACCGATGTAGTTAATCAATTATCTGTTATGTAATTACTCTTCCTGGATTAAGTGGGAAGCCCTGTTGTGGGCTGTATAAATTAAGGAGCGTTGTTTATGCTGTGGCTTCCCTCAGCCTACAGTCAAAGCTCAGTGGGTATTTTAAGAATCCTATTTTCCTATTTGTGAGTCTTAAACATTATTTGTGGCTAGAGTAAAAGAATATACTTTCAATACCTGTCAGCTTTCTTCTTAACAGCGCCGATGAGAGATGAGTCCAGTTACTGAATCACAGAAATTGGAAAAGGCTACAACTGTGATTGACTGAAATTCGAACTATTGTTCACAAATGCACTTTTTAAAGTTGAAGGTGATATACACAATGTGTGTATGGTAATACTTCAGGACAGAGCATATGTAATTTTAGTCTTGTGCTTAGGAATTAAAGTTTCTGCAGCAGATGGAAACGAAGGAGTAGTCCTTCTTCCTTCCCGTGCTGCCAACCATGTATTTCCTCCTCCTTTTCCTGTAGTTGTAACGTGTGCAGTCTCACAGCGAATTTTATCTGTCTATTGATCTAATTAAGTATGAGCCCTGAAAAAAAAATCAGAGCAGCGAACTGATGGAATGCAGTGTGCGGCTAACCCCGGAGAAGTGAAGGGCAGGAGCAGCTACTGGGAGCGAGCAGGGAGAGGGGCAGGGCAGCCCCTTCTGGTCATCACATGGATTGTGGATCGATCAACTGTAAAGTTTCACTTGGACTTCAAGGATTTATTTGGGGATTCTTGGAAAAGTACGGGCCCCTTCCCTTGATGTTTAGGAACTTCTCTTGAAGTTTCTTTTAATGAAAAGGTAACAACTTCTGCAGTATAATATACTGTTGCCATTGTAAATATGAGTAGCTCCTTACACTACATATGCATAAAAGAGCTTGTGCAAGTAGAACGAACCTTCTCGTGTTCCAGCAAGGAAGAAGAGTTAGAAAACTTACAAAGTCTTCAGCAGAGTTTGTTTTTTGATTCTTCTAGACAGAAATCGTTTGACTACATTGCGAAAACTTGATGCCCTACCTGGCACAGCTGAATGCTTTTTGCATTCGGTGGGATGGGTATCAGTGTGCTGCACCTCTAGCGTGCGTAAGGTGAATGGGGCGATGCTTTCCAGAATACTTAGAAAGCAATGTAAGTAGTTTGTGCTTTGTTTCCACCTGTTCTAATAAATCTGGATCAGGTGCTAAGAAATAATGCAACTACCTGTCTACTCCTCAAGTGTCTAAAGGCATTAGTGCATTTCTCTGAATGAAATATGTTCACTTCATATCATGTTACAATACATCATGTTGTAAAACAACATGACAGTGTGTCAGGATGTGACAAACAACTGGTGCAGTGCATTAAGAAATTTAAATGAAAATTAGTTTAGACCATTTTTCTTCCCATCAGCTGGAAGAACAAGAGCTTGATCTGACATTTGTAGATGCGTTAAGTAACAGAGAGGAGCTGCGTGGTTTTACCTCTCTCCGGTTTCTAGCGGGTGGTCTGTGTTGGTGGGCATCTTTAGACATGCTTATTTGACCTTAATGATGGGATTCTGTGGTGGGTTGACCCTGGCTGGACACCAGGTGCCCACCAAAGCTGCTCTATCTCTCCCCTCCTCAGCAAGACAGGGGAGAGAAAACATGATGAAAGGCTTGTGGGTCGAGATAAGGACACGGAGATCACTCAGCAATTGCCATCATGGGCAAAATAGACTTGACTTGGAGAAAACTAATTTAATTTATTACAAATCAAACCAGAGTAGGGTCATGAGAAGTAAAAACTAAATCTTAAAACACCTTTCCCCCACTCCACCCTTCCTCCCAGTCTTAATTTCACTCCTGATTTCTCTCCCTCCTTCCCCTGAGCGGCGCAGGGGGACAGGAAATGGGGGTTGTGGTCAGTTCATCATATGTTGTCTCTGATGCTCCTTCCTCCTCAGGGAACGACTCCTCACCCTCTTCCCCTGCTCCAATGTGGGGTCCTTCCCACGGGAGACAGTTCTCCAGGAACTTCTCCAACGTGAGTCCTTCCCATGGACTGCAGTTCTTCACAAACTGCTCCAGCATGGGTCCTTTCCGCAGGGTGCAGACCTTCAGGAACAGACTGCTCCAGCGTGGGTCGGGCATCCACCTGCTCCAGCGTGGGGTCCTCCACAGGCTGCGGGTGGATACCTGCTCCATCATGGACCTCCATGGGCTGCAGGGGATAGCCTGCCTCACCACGGTCTTCACCATGCGCTGCAGGAGATTCTCTGCTCTGGCACCTGGAGCCTTCTTCACTGACCCGGGTGTCTGCAGGATTGTTTCACATATTCTCACTCCTCTCTTTGGCTGCAATTTCTGTTGTGAAGGGTTTGTTTGCCCTTTCTTAAATATGTTATCGCAGAGGTGCTCCCACCGTCGCTGATGGGCTCAGCCTTGGCTAGTGGCAGGTCCATCTTGGAGCCATCTGGCATTGGCTATATCAGACATGGGGGAGGCTTCTAGCAGCTTCTCACAGAAGCCACCCCTGTAGAGCCCCTGCTACCAAAACCTTGACACGTAAACGCAATACAGATTCTTTAACAACATAGTATACAATTTTGGTGAAAGGAAACCGGTCAGTTATTACTAACCTCAACTGCTTTTTGAGATGGATTTCAATGGTTTCAAAGAAAATATTTACATATCCGCACACATTATTCTGCAGTCACCCGGAGCGCTCTGTCATACTGAAGGGACATATGGTTTCACACAAGCTTCTAACTTTGTTTTTTCAACTTCTCTTGCTTGATCTTCTGCTGGACTCTCTGGGTTAAATTTTATTCTTTATTATTTTGGGAGTAAACAGATTTAGTTCCTTAAAAAGTATTTCCCTTTATTATGGTAAGCAAAGAGCAGAATCTGACCTGTAAAATCAGGTATTCTAGAAATTAGATCCAGACATTCTTATTACAGAAGACTAGGATAACTCCTGTTAATATTATGCTACAATGAAAAACGGCCATTTCTAAAATATCGTGCATTAGTTTAAAAAACAAGAATCTTAGTTAAGATTCAGAACTCATTGCTGTTTCTGAGCCCATGACTGCATAGTTTCATTAATGAAGTCCTATGAAAAGCTTCAGGAAAGGTTTTAAAAAAGTGGAAGTATTTGGCGAAGTTGGTTTTCAAGACTTTGCTGACCCCTTGGAAGAATTTCAGGCTTGATTTTCCTTTATAGACTTTGTGCTGATATCCATTATGTGATTCTCATCTAGATACTTTATAATTCCATTTTTAATTGACTTTGAATTAAGTATCCATTTTTTCATTCAAAATCAGTCTCTTATCAAAAACTCCTTAGCCAGTCTAGATGGCACTTAATTTACCATTTCAGCAGTTTCTTGCAAGAGCGATATTATGTAAAATGATTTCAAATGTTAGTATTTTACAAGTTTGGGGGGAAAGGAAGTTTAAAAAGTAATTATTTGAGAAACAACTTATTTCAAAAGTGACAGGAAAGAGACAAACAACATGTTTGCACGAGCCTTGTTTCTTTAGAAAACCCAGCTGAAGACAGAAGGTCTCAAAACAGCTGGACGTCTGGTAAACTTCTGGTTTGGTATGGAAGAGTGTGGGAGCTAGAGAATCTGTTTTTACATCAAACATTTCAGAAGAACCCAAAGCAGCACAATTTCTTGCTATACATAGAATTGGGACATTTAACATTTAATGTGCTGTTTTGAAATGAAAAACATATTTATTTATTTATAATTTCTTGGTACTTGGACCTTCAAGATGGATATAACTTTAGCAGATGTTTTCCATCTCCCTCAAATAAAGAGGAGAAAGCAGATAGATATGGTAGATCATGCCCTCTTCCTTATCATTAATTTAAATGGGATCAAGATCTGACAGACGGTCCTGAAATTTCTCCCAGTTTAGTGGGTGGCTTGGACAATAACCTGAATTCTGGGAAATCCTTGAAGGAAAAAACTCTCAAGGGGAGCTTCACCTAACTCTTATAATAGCAATTGGGAACTTCATTAGAGCTGGTGAAGGAAGCTGGAATAGGTTGTCCTTCCCCCAGGAATATGAAAAGCTGTGCTGTAAATGACATTACTGCTTTAGGAAAAGTTGGAGAATTGACATTACAGCATTTCAGTGTGTTTTCCAGTAAGCAGGCACCATTTTTGTAGACAAACTTTTCACCTGCACCTTTAAGTGCAAATCTAGTCTTGTTTGTTAAACTTGTAAACTTCTGGCTTGTTGCTTTGCAGGTATAGAATTGTAAGGGTAATTGAAGGGCTGAAGTTATTGTTCAGTCCTTTGGAAAATGCATGTTTACGTGCACTCAGAAATGGCCATTTTCTAGTGCTCTGACAGCTACCTTTAATGTATTAGCCATAAAATAAATGTTCATTCAGGTAATATATTGCATCTGATCCTTTCTGGAGATTGTAAAAAGAGATCATTCTAGACACTGTGTGCTTTTTGTCAGTTGGTATATAGGAGGCAACGCAGCAGAATGGGACATGCTAGAAAAGGACCAGGGAGCCCAGGGCACGATTGTTTCTCTTTAGAGGACCCCATGGAAATGCCTCTTCCAGATCTGCAAGAGTACTTTGCAAAGAGGGAGAGCAGCGACAAAGGAGCGCAGCTATCATCTGCTTGCCTCAGATGTCACATTCCTAGGCTTAGCAAAAATTAGGCAGTCATAGTTTTGTGGGCTATGCATGATGAAATTCATTGAACTGATTTCACATCTCGCCTCTCCGAGCAGGACCATCAAGTTTCTGAAGCTCATTTACCTCTCACTGTGTTCTCTCTCAGGACTGCTACTGGACCAAGGAAGTCATCTCTACCAGCACAAATTTCCCCCTGATCTAAGGGCAGGGAGATTGCACCCTCTGTTCCCTCTGACACATTTTTGGAAGAAAACTCAGTAAAAAACACCCTTGCAAATGTTTGAGTGATATTTGGAATAGATGGAGTGATTTGGTTGCGACTTTGTAAAGGTTCTTCCTTTTTCTCTTTGTCATTACGAGTGCTATCATGCAGAGTAGTTCAGTCCCTGTTGAAGACAGTCCCTAAATGTCAAACCTGACAAGATACAGTTCTTTAATTAGCAGGGCCTTTTTATTCCATGGATGCTCCTTTAAAGCTTCCCTAGACCCTATAATTTCTGTTCTGATAGATTGAGATTTTTTTATGTTCACTTCTAAATGTCTTTGTTTCTTTTGTAATGGATTAAATGAAGTTTTAACAAGGCTTATGGTGAGATTCCTCATCATTAAAATAACAAATGGTTGAAAAGCTGCCTTCTGTCTTGCAGAAATCTAACAGCATTAGTGGACCATAATCCAGCTGGTAAGTGATTGCTGAACAACTGCAAAACCTTTCATACTTTGAGATGCTATCAGTACATAAAATATGTTTTCGTGTAGTTTATTGAGCAGCTTATTAGAGGAGGTTAAGGCAATGGAGCTTCACAAATTCCATTTAGCATTCAAAAATATTTTATCTGAGAGTTTCAGATTTTTCAAGTCTAATTGGGTTTCATTTATCTAATCTGGATACATCAAGGTAATATTTCCCGAAAGATATGCAACATTTTCTGGTTCTAGCTTGGTGTTTTTTTGGTTCTAACCAAATTTGAGAAACTAAAGATGTTTGTAGCCTCCAAGGATGGATCATTTTGTTTTGTTCACATTTTAAGGTTCTGGCTTCATCAGGATTCTCTGGTTTCTCCCTGGAGCAAAGCACTAAAATGTTGCTGCCATTGTTCCAGGTACTCTGTCCTCATTTTACCACTTCCCTTAAAATCCTCCCCAGTGAATGTGCTCCATCCTAGCTGACTTGCCCAGGAACACCTCCTTCCCAGCTGGAGGCCTTGTTCTCCATTTCGTTGCAGGTCTTTGATGCCATTCCTGTAAGGTGAAGCTGACACATTGCTAGGATTCCCTCAGGCCAAGGGGAAGCACTAGGTGATGCAGAGTTGCATGTTCTCCCTTCTTCCCAGATACAGAAGAAACAAAGGACACAGTTGTAGGAAAAGCACACATGCATCCTTCAGCAATTTCTTTCTGCCCTTGATTTCTTGGGCTTATGGGCACCCAAGCACAAGCTAAAGTTGTCCTGAGGCTATATTTGTTCAAATCACAGATCAGCAAGGAAAAGTGCTTCAACCCACTGCATCTATTTGAGGGACAAGGCTGGAAACATGACCTTTGTTATCTCTATTTTTGACAGCCAGAGTCCCTCCATCAGGCAACTGGCTGGAAGCAATCAGTTGCAGCTCCTGCTCGGTCCATCTGTCTGTCTGGATCCCTTGATTGTGAGAACCACAGCCTCTGAACGCCCTTTTTAATCCATCCTATTTTACACAAATCAAAGCCCCCCTTCTCGCTACCATTACGGTCTCATCCAAATTTCTTTCCAGAGAGTGCCAGCCCGTTCTCTAGTTTAATCTAGTGATCAAGCCTTTTGTAGTGTGTTAGCAACAGCATAAAGCATTTCTTGACACTTCTCATGCCTTCTGGACACAGAGTGCTTGACAGCGAGTTTTATGGATTGTTGGCAATGAAAGTTATGAGTGCTCAGTTCACAGATGAAGAATGCCACCACACCATTTCCTCCTGGAATTGCAATTTTCCTTTGTTTTCTTAAATACTGATAAGTAAGTTGGGTCCTGCCGACACGCTCTGCACACCAAAGGAAAACCAGTGAAGGGGAATTTTGTTATTGTCTGTAATGCTGCCAAGATATGAGGCCTTAGCGTTCAGCTTACTGGATGCAATACAGCCTCACCTATACAGAAATTTCCAAGATCTATATTAATCTTCTGTCTCATTTATTTGTGCATCCTGGATACACACGGAGAAACACCCTGTTACCTCGAGGCTTTTACATTAAGTGTGTGTGCATGGCTTTTTTTTATTCTCCCCCGGGACTGCAAAACCTTTTCAGGTGGACTGTCAGGTTACTGGGAACGTGTAGGAATTTCCCAAATCTCTTTTGAGCTTCATTGTCCTCAGACTATAACTTTTGTGGACAGTGATCAATTCTTACTACAGAAAGGAGGTCTGCTATTAGAACTCGGTCTAAGGAATTTGGAAATCTGGTGGAACTAAACACAGTTTATACTCTTCCTTAATCACGAAGAAACTATCTGTTACAGCTCTGTAAATTTCTATTGCAAATGCCCTTGAATTTTTAAAATTGTTCTTTATTTCTTAGATAAGCAGCGACCTGTACAGATGATCAAAAATATTTTCACTGTGTTCTGGCTAGCAGATCCAGAGACATAAATGTTGAGGAATTTTTACCATCCAGGCTTTATATTTGAAGCCATTTCATTAATTTGATGTTAGGGACTATAAATGTCCTATTAAACCTTAATTGAAAGACTGCTTGAAAACCTGTAACCGTTAAGTATTATCCCAGACTTGCCTTTCTGATACGGCAATATCACAAAACCACAAAAAATGATTTTTTGGTTTTCTCTAGAGGTGCTTTGAGAAAACTCCGTGTAAGCAAGCTCCAAGGTCAGTGCTGTACTGTTTTGGAATGCCTTTAAAAACATGACTGGCAAGAGATCCTCCAAAATTAAAAGTCTCTGCACAGATAAAATATGACAGCCCTGTCTACTGTGATTACTTCAGTTCTGCAGCGTCGTCATTCATTCCCAGTCATTCCCTCTGACTTTCGGAGTCGCGCTCTCCGTCCTTCATCTCATCTGCCTGCCCACCCTCGGGCAGTCCTGGGAGAAGAAGGATCTCATTCAACTCCTTGGTCTTACCTCTCCTCCCTTTTATTTATCTGTCTGCCTTCTTATCTCCCCCACATAACAAATTTTACTTTGCTGGTCTTCCCGCTACGTCTTGAAAAGCAAAGTTTGCTCAGCCAAAAGGGATAAGGTTTTGGAGAGAAGAAGGATTGTCATCTCTGCCCTGCAGCTCGTGAAAGGATATGTAAGCTGTTACCAGGCTGGGAGAGGAAATCCCTTGTAGATACATTTTTTTAGTTTATTTATATATGCTATGGCACATCACAGGCCTGCTGTGCTTTGTAGCTTTCTCCTCTCCTCTGGCCTGTCTCCATGGTCTTGAAATGTCAAGGGGAAGTCATTAGTTTTATCTCCTTAAAAGACACTTGGTGTCTTTTGTTCACGATTTGGGTGCACTCTGGCATCTGCCGTGCTGTGGGTCTCTGGGCAGTGGGCGAGTTCAGAGCAGCAGGAGGTGCTTGTGTGTGTCCAGAGAAGAAAAAGGAAGCATTTTTACGTCCTTCCTAAAATAATTCTAAGCGGCTGAGGAGTTGTGTGTTAAAAAGTAGGTTGCAGAACTTTAAAAATCAGGAATGCAAGTAAATATCCGTTTACTGCCTCATTACAAGGAGGGGAAAGGGAGAGAGGTCAAGGCATGAGGGAAAGGCAACTAAGAAGTGAAGGTTTTGTGTTCAGCATTAATGAGTGTGGCAAGCAATGGAGGTACCAGGGGAGCTGAAACGCATCCAATCCTCGGAAAGTACAATTAAGTCTTTGGCAGAAAAGCTGGCTGACCTGCTTTGGGGAGTAAGGGCAGGGGGAAGAAAAGGGGACAATCTTAACAGCGTCTCCCCCATCCTATTGCCTGTCTCTTGAAAGCAAAGATAGCCGGAGACCCGTCTGAAACGTGACAGCTGCCCTGTCTGCAGTAGCTGGCCTAAGGCTAGGCTTGTGGCAAGAGGAGGGAAAAAACACTGCTGGCCTATTAAATGGAAGTGTGTCTGTAGATTAAATTTAGAAACTGTACATGGTGTTGTAGAAATTACACCTGCGGGAGAAGGGACCTGTTAGAGCACAGGCTCTAATGTGTGTTTTCCATCTCTTGTTCAGTCCACACAGATAATACCCCTCTTCACAACATTTCCTCTTAAAACCCCCAAGGCTTCTCGGCAGAAGCTTCTCGGAGCACTAAGCAATTATCAGCGATGGAGGAATTTGCATTTTTCAAGAAATGCCCTCTGATGTGCGGGCTATGACGTGAGGGTCGTGCTGAGCTCTGCTGTGGTGCCATTCCCTGTGCCTGTCCCCTCTTCAACATGGATTCCCTGTGCCTGGCCCCTCTTCATTCAACATGGCTGAATAACCATAAAGTACTTTCTGAGAACTTTCTTGCCTGATTGCAGTCAGATTTGGAGACGGTGCTTCTGCAGCTTGCCGGGGGTACGTCCCAGTCCTCTCTCCTGTGCCAGGCACCTTTTGGTGAGCAGGCCGTCAGCCACAGGCCCGGGCGAAGAAGTGATCAGTCGAGCTCAGTAGCGCAAGGTCAACTTCCAAGCGGTTTGGTAGGTACCGGAGCATAGGAAAATGCGCTGGTGGTACATCCATCTCTGCTGAGGAGTCAGATTTAATTTTGTGCAGTGAGGAAAGGCGAATCTGGTAGAAATCAGAGAGAGACCGCGAGCTGAGAGGTGCGCGTTGGTCCTGCCCTATACATCTTGGTTTCTGTACACGACATTCTGTCATCTCATGGGTCCAGAGAGTTTGCAGAGAAAAAAGGACGCAAATCTCATCTCAGCTACGCGCCTGCCTGTCTGAGACAGTTTGCCAGAACCACTTGTCTTTCCTGAGAAAGACGTCGGGAGAGGAGTGTTTCAGGTGCCTGTCACTCAGGACAGCGGTAAGAAGCTGTGCATCTCCCGCTGTTATTGATCATGCAAAATGCTTTAAATTAGCCAAATGCTCCCCAGAACTTTCCCATGTTTTGGCAGGAATAATAAGAGGACTGATAAAGGCATCATTCTTTTTTTGACGCTTCCTATAGCACTAAATTCACCTTGTGTTTAACACCGTCGTGGGGAACCAGTGAAGGGTTGTTGTAGTAATGAGGATAATTCGCGAAGAGGTTTTGTGCTGTTGAGAGCTATTAGTGCCTGAGCTACAGCGGGGGCTGTCCCGAAGTGGGGGGAACACACTTCCCCATGAGCTTCTCCGTGTGTATGTCTGGGGCTTAGTGTATAGAAATTCTTAATAGCATTAGTGACTCAGGAACATCGTTTCAAGCCTGCTTCTAGATGCTGCTGCTGTAATTGAGCATGCTCATTATTTATAGGCTTCCAAATTAAGCATTCATTTATGCTGTGTTTGGAATAAATGAAATCAACAACATGCCTTTTGGTGAAAGAGTTGCAGACGCAAACAGAAGCGTTCACAGCTTTCAAGTCGTGTGTTTGTTTACGTCAGTGAATGTGGACTGTTAGAACAACTTCCACCGCTGATTATTTTCAATTAAAGCTTCAGGGATTTTAAGAGGAAACTGTCACAATACTGTGATCACGGATATTATAGCCTCTGGATGCAAATTAGCTACCAAACTTTAAAACAACAGATTTACAGGATCTGCTTCAAATTAATTGCCAACTGGCCGTAAGCACCTCCAGCTCTTGAAGTCTGCCTCCACAGCTGATGGAGAAGGTATGGTGAGTTTGCCTGAGCTGTTGGGCTGTAGGCAGGAGTTTGCCTGGGAGGAGAAAGGGACGTGAATGAGTTTCTGAAGTGTCCTTCAAGAACCTTTTCCACCAGAGTCTCCTCACTGCCAATGCTGGATGCAAACCCAGCTCAGGTCCAGCTCATAGAGCATCTCTCCCTCCGGCGATCACCCCTGAGCACTGGGCAGCCCCTGAGCACTGCAGTCAGGCAAGAGGAAAGTGGGCAGCCAGGTTCAGATCTCATCAATTTGTTCCAGGCGGATCAAAGGTGTGTTCTTAAAAAAGCAGGGCGGTACGGGATTGGAATGGAGAAGACTGATGGTGTTCACGACTGAGGTTCTCTGGTAAGATGTAGAGAAAATGTACATGTTGCCTTTTTGCACTCAACAATACTTACTGCCTGCTTCTGTAAGCATTTAAGCATTCTGTAAGCATATGGGTGAAAGAAAATACAATCTTTAACACTCCTTGAAGACATAAGCGCTGTTTCTTAGATTTGTGTCTACTGCATAGCCAGCAGAGAGAAATCATTTTTCATTCTTCTTTACTATTAGATCTCACGCCACAGAAACTTCAGCTGTTTGTGCATTTATTTTTAAGGCAGTAAACCAGACATTTATTCCCACAAAAAAGTCTTAGTAAATTTTGGTGGTTAGTGTTTTTAATTCTAATACACATTATTTATTGCAATTTCTTAGGGGAATCAGAGCAATATGCCTACTTAATGTTATCTTTGGTAAATCTAAATAAAAGAAACTCGAGGAAGATCTCCCATGGCTCTGGTAGATTTACGCTTCCTTGTGTCACAGTCACGAAATACAGGCGTGAAGTTGGTAAAGTGTATTTTATTTTTCTGTTGCTCCAAGAGTGTTTGATGCGCATAATACTTACTGACACAGACTGCTGCTTAAATTCAGGGTGGTTTTAAAGGCCATCAGGAGTAGCTCTTGGTAAATATATAGTGTTTGTATATCATCTCGGGTACAAATACGCAGAAAGTATGACGAAAGGATGAATTGCTCATACTTTGGTGCCAGAGCTTAGGCCAGAATAGCGTTTGAGTCCAGTAGAGTAGTTGTTGCCAATTTGAAGGAATGAGTGAGGACCATTAGTGCGGTGACCACGTTAAAAAATGCAATAGGTGCAAATCAGTAATAATTACCAAAAAAAGAGACCAGCATGTGAGCCTGTGAATATTTAGGTGTTTTCCTGCAATAAGGGAGAGTTTAAGTAGAAGAAAACTTCATATCAGATATGGCCCATCAGTTTGCAAACTCTGGCTGGCAGTTGCATGAGACTGAAACATACTGTACGGTCTGTCTCTGCATCAAATCTCATTTCTTAAATGGGAGCCTGCAGGAAAAGGAAAACGTTTAACAGATAACACGCTTTGCAATGATAAATTGTGAATCTTAGTATGAACGGCTCCACAAGAATTTTATTCATCTTTGCATTGGACTGTTTAGCACTGTGACAGTAGGTAGTAACTGTACGTGATCACATTTCTATTATTTTGTGTGTTATTGTTTGATGCTTAAATAGTACAATGATAGGGACAAAATAGGAGCTGCAAGGGAATAGCAAACAACTAAAAGAAGCAATTTGGCACCTTCTAGGTGGTGCCACCTGTTAAGACAGCTCAGCTGTCCTGTGTATTTTATGTGCCACAAAGGGAACGCTGGGACGAAAGAGAGAACAGTGTATGAATTTAGCACTAGCACATTTAGGTGGAAGCAAAAGCAAACCAGAAAAATGCTGTTTGGTTTTTTTTTTTCCCATTGTCCACTACAAATTTTCTTTATGGCTCTGCTGTAGCTCTTAGTTTCCCTTCATCATAAACCAGAACAGATTAATTTCTCCAGCTGTGTAGATTGTACAACGATACCAGTAGTTTTATGTTCGAGTTTAATGCAGTAATCAGTCTTTTAGAGGATGATCAGCAATAAATAGCATGCAGTATTTGAAGACAGATGCCCTACTGTGACCTACAGTAGGGTGGTTGTGACAGAATAGCCAAAATGTTGTTAAAATGCTTAATATTTAATTTGAAAGTTATGAAAGTTATTATGCTATCTAACAATTAATATCATCCCCACTGAGACAAACTCTTTTTACCAGACACAAGTAATTTCTTCAGGCCTCTTGTCTTTAAAAAAGATGAGAAAAGCAAACAGTTTGCAAAGATTATGCATGAATATAAATTGTGCTAGGACTTAGACTACCAACTTGACCCTGTGTTAAGCTGTGTGACACAGCTACGAAGAGCCACAACTCCGTATTAGAGCAGCATAAGCTCTAAAAGTAGAAAACATTGTTTCGTGTTTGTTTGAAGTCAGTGGTCGATTTTGATTCAGCAGTCATTGTCATTCTTTTGTGTTTCTTTTCTGTAAATGTCTTTGTGCTCAAGCTTTACTAATGAAATGACATCCAGAAAGTAAATATTTATCTAAAACAGTCACTGAAATCAGATTCTGAACTCCATAGTAGTTTTTGGCATTGTCAGTTTGTACTGTTGTGACCATTGCAATCCAAAATCCATGCTGAAAGTCCCAGGGAGTCATACAACATTTATATAAATTACAGCATAAATCAGGAATTATGAAAAATTGATTGCAATGTACGTTATTCAATTACTCTGCCAACCAAGATTATTTGCTGGTGACAGGAACAAGTGGATGCACCAAAGCGACACACTGGATAGCCACCAAGGGAAAATGTTCAAGGGAAGTTGATTTTGGGATGTTTTAAAGCTAGATCAGATACTGACTGTACAACCTTCTTCAGTGACTGGTGAAACCAAAATGCAAAATGTTACCAAAAATGCAACTTTCCATCCTTAAATAGATTTTTTTTTTCTTTTTTTTTTTCATTCCTGACGGGACCATGGTGTTTATCTATTCTCACCAGATGTAAAATACAGACCACATAGCTTATCATCCAAAACATTTGCAGCGAGCTTCGGAATTTTGAATAAAACCAAAGGCATCCACTCCCTAGCCAAATCAGAATAAACTGCTGTTTTCTTTTTAATAGAGGGATGAGGGCTTTTGGATCTTGATCCAAAGGTTTAAGAGCTCTGCTTTTTCCCATGTATGTGAAGTCCTGGGAGCATGTTATCTACCTGGGAAAGATGGAGATCAATAGGATCCATACTGCAGCCATGAGACATGCTCAGCTTAGAATAATATTTTCAGGATAACTTAATAAAATAATGTGGTTTTTTCTTCTTGTGGGGAAGCTTGAAAGAAGCCTTACAACATTGTTCTCTAAGTGATAAAATACAGTCACTGTATAAGAAACACATGGTGGAAAAGCATAAGGAGGAGAAAACTTGGCAGAAGCAGCAATCCATGATTTAGAAATGATGCTGTCTTATCGCATTCTGCAAATATCATTCCTACCGGGAAGTTAAATTACTGCACATTGAAAGCATAGGCAAAGAGAGCAAAATTATGACCCAGAAGAGGTCTTGCTCTCACATGCCTGTGTGGGCGCATTCCCCTGGCTCCGTGCGGGGATGGATTACCGCCTGTGAGCACGGTCCCTGTGCTGCTGCAATGCTTGCATGTGTACCTGGGCACACGGGTGTTATCCGTCTCTCACTCCGTGAAAAGCACGCCAGAAAACTGCCATCTTCTCCCATGCAGAATTATCCTTGCTCGTGAGCTTTTCTTGCTTTGTCTTCCCGGTGAAAAAGATGCTGAGGTCAGATAGTTGCTTGCAATTAAACAAGAGGCAATACAAAATGTTTTGAAGGAGGAGACTAAGAAAAGTGATATAAGCCACGGGTGTGGAGTAAATAGGGGCTTCTCATTAAAGCATGCAAAAACCGGTATGATTACCATTAGTGTAGGTTGTTAACTACTGCGGCTGCAGTTAATCTGTACTGCAAGAGCAAATCACAGCTCTAAGCAAGGAATAGCTGTCTGAGGTCTTATACACCAGGTGTAACAAGGCATTTCCTCTCCTGAGAAACTTCGGGTACCTTTAACCCAGCAGATTCAGATGTGTCTGTATCTCCCTGCCTAAGGTCCGACCTGCTCAGGTATAAGCCAGCTCTAACCTCGACCGTGGCAAGACTCGCGTGGGCAGGGCCACACTCAGGTTTGTGCCTGCAGTTGTTAGTCTAACCCCTTAGCTCAGCCCCCTCGCTACGCTAGTGTCGTCGTTCAGGTTTTATCTCAGAGCCGGCTCGCATCCGGCCGGATAGAAACACCAGTGGGACTGGTGGGTCCTCCAGCACTCCCCTCAGAATTGTGCCTTTGGGAAGATTTCAAATATAGCTTAATTTTCAGGGGTAAGGGACAGAAAAATGTTCACGTTAAAAGTGTTTCTTAATTAACTGCATCTGAGTAAATAATTCACAGTGAATAATTAACTGATGGATTTAGCCTGTCGCTTTTTCTTTTCTTTCTCTTTTTTTTTTTTTTTTCTTTCCTGTGCACAAAATGTCCTTGAACAGATTGCAGGTTTCTTAACTTGCTACAGGAGTGTGTCTGATATTTTATCTGCCATTTTTATTGGGTTGTTTGGAACGGGTCTGTTCCTAGCTTGTCCTAGTGAAACTTTTAAAGGCAGGAATTGAAGAACAGAAATAGTGCTCTCTGCAGGGCAATTTAAGGACCCATGCTAGGGGGAAAAGCATTAAGGAATTTACAAGATTTAAACACTTTTATTTTATGGGTAACGCTCTCTTCAAGGTTCTAATTTTATGTCTGCACATAAGAGATAATGGTATTTCCTTTGGTGAAGTCCTTTGGTTTGGACTTGTGTTATAAGACAATTGTTTTTGCAGTTGTGATTGCAGTGTTGTACCAGAGAGCTGGGCATTTTGCATCAAGTGACGTGGCTTCATTCCAAACATGAAATTTATCCCTTTTGATCTTCACGGGTCTTTTTCTATCTGAAGTCTCCTGGCAGAACCAAGCCCATTGCTAAACAGAGCGCCTCACCCTGTGCGGAGGCAATGTCATTAGTCAGTCCAAATTTGCCCTGCAGGACAGTGTTATCACAGCAACTGTGTGCTGCGAGGACAGCCAGCCGAGTCTCGGCAGGTTAGTCCATCGAGAGGGTGGGTGTTTGCCTTTTATTTGGGAAATCATGGCTTTTTGGGATTAGACAGTCCCTGCCGGCTCAACCCATCTGTCTTCGTGGTGTTGGTTTTGCAGCAGCATCATCCAAATGTAGCAGCTCCTCTTGCTTGCAGACAGACAGATGCAGCATATGCACCTCCTGCTTAAATTAGCAGAACATTTTGCATAAATCTCTTTTGGGCATATCACTGGGAACGTGCCCTGGAGCATAACCCGGCTGACTGGCAGTTTTGTATGGCTTAGTTGACATGGTGGTTTCACCCGTTGCTGTGGGAGGCAGAGAAGAGAAAGAGGCCAAGAGGCTGCAGGTCTGGTGACGTCTCTGGGTTGATGTAAAAACAGGGCAAAAATAGTGGGAGACCAAAGTGTCCACATTCAGCGTGTGGGTGGCAGCGATCTTTCACTCCATCCCTTTGGGCTGGTAAAAGATGCTTCTGAATTCCTGGTGAGAAACATTTTCACGCCTCGCGACTGCTCTGATGGAGACGTGATCCCGGCTTCAGCCCTCTAAGCTTTGACTCGGAACAATATGGGGGAAGAACGCCCCAAACCTGAAGTACTCCCTTTTGAATTAGCATAACGTGAGGATAAAATAAAGTAGGGCATTTGCAGCTGCTTTGTACACTGTAACTGGGGCAGGGTATTTTAGCATCCTGCTGGAAATATTAGCCCCGGAGCGTCCTGTAGCTGCTAGGAGAAAAGGCTCAGCGATATCGGTTAATGAACGTTGTTTCTCACACAGGAAAACCAGCAGAGAACAGCATATGGACTCTGTGACAAGAGTGACTGGAGGGTGCTGGACTCCACACTGACTTGATCGTTTCCCTTACATCCTACTTAGCCGTAAAATTGTAATAAAGAAGAAAGAGGCCATTATATTAATGGCATTATGGGGATTGCAGCATGATCTCTAGGACCCATGGGGATTTCTCTGATGTCCAGGATAAATGCTCTTCTATTCTAATGACCATAAATGACCTCTCTCCAAACCTGGTATTGATGAAATAGCTTTAATGTTTCAACATCAATACTCCAAGCTTTGCTGAACAGTGACATTAATCTGATATTGCATAGCACATGGGGAAGAACAGCCAAAAAATACGCTGGAGCTTATAAAGTTGTGCAGCTTTCTAGCCTGACAGCAGCTTTCATGCTATTTTCCCACCAAGTGGAAACAAGTCGTGGGATACAAATGACAGAAGCATTTTCCCTTAAAACCTGATGGAAGGAAATCACGGGTGGTTGGAAACTGCTCATAATTTCAAAGGGTACAGTGTAAACAGAGGAAGTTTTTTTAAAAGTTGGTATACCACCCTCCTGTGTTTGCCTCTGTCAGGTTACAATCTATTCTCTTTTTCCTAGCAAACATTTTTGGTTACTTAGCATATCTTAATTAATATGCAAACACAGACGTGGATTCTCGCAGCATAAAAACAGAGGCATTGGCTGATTTATGATTTTAATCAGGTCAGCCTTAGCTGATATGCAGTAAGAAATAATTAGCTAGCTGTTTGTACACAGAATTGCATTGTACCCAACCCATAGGAGATGGCTTTTCCTGACACTTCAATCCCCTGCTGACTTCGTTTTCTTAGCTTTCCTTCTGGTCGCAAAATAAGAGCGTGTAATAGATTTCCACCTCTGAGATCATTGCCCTCTATTCTTCACTAAGGGTAGGTAAGCCGTTTGCAGGCCTTAGGAAGCAATTTGGTATACAGTTGGCTGAAATACTGAAATAAGAGTTTGACTATTAGTCACAGTGGCCAAAAGACATTGTCCAGGAAAATCTCTTTCTGGGTAGTTAGAAGCAGCTCTCGTTCTCTTGCCTTGCTGTTTCTGACGTTACCAATGTCTTTAAAATGCATCTCCGAAGTTCTTAAGTATGCCCAAGGGCTCAGAGGAGTGTCACGTAGATTGGACAGCTGTGACATATTGGTATTGAGTGGTTTGAACTGGACCCCAGCTTTTCAGAAGCTGGGCCACAGACCCAAGGTTCCCCTAGAAAAGGGGAAGTATTGCAGTCACACACAGAGGGGGATGGTTTCCCTCGCTCCTCCCCCAAAATCCCAGCTGTGCGCCAGTGTCTCAAAGCTGCAGAACCCAGCTAGGTGGAAATCAATTATGTCGCTGTATTTGTCCTGTGAAAAGAGAGGTTTAGCCTGCAAGGTTATCAGTTTAATTGGTTTTAGCAGTAGCTGAATGTAGATTTTGTGTGCCTGGCACTGCCTCTGGACGTTTTCTGCCATTCTGTACCATATGGGAGTGTAAAGGCTGTGTATATGTGCCTCTTGCCTCTATGCTAACAAAGGAAGTTTGCAAAGTACTGAAACTTGTCACGAATCTTAACCTCATGAATTAACCCTTTGTGAAAATCCATAAGCCTCTCGCGTTGGAGACCAGACAGACGACGTGGTGTCTAATGTTGCTTCTCTGCAAACTAATTGATGTATCTGGCACCAGCCAACAGACATCAAAACACTTGTACAGATGTGAGGGTCTGTCTAGACTAGATAATTGCTTCCCCTTTTGGCTTGATTTCACCGGTTGCCAAGTCGGGTAACATTTAACCTTGAATTCTGGAGGCACAGTCACTGCCGAGCTCTCCTAACGAGGAGCCATCTAGCAAGTCGACATGACAAGACCGTGTTAATCTGAGTCTTCTGCCTGTGAGTCTGGTCACATTGCGGTCAACGCTGATGTATTTGCATTAATCCTGTTTCTGTCCATACATCTTAATTCACCCAGAGAGCACTGCTAAGTTCTTTTGTTAATCATTTTCTCCCTGTCTCCCCCCGTGAAGCGAAGTTCATTCTGTGAACAACGCTGATACAGCCAGGTTAATAACTATTGATGTCGCCATGTTAATAACTGTCTTGCTGCCCATGAATCTGAGCCTCCCCCTGACGAGGTGGTGGACATGAGCCACTTCATCATTACATCTCCCTGTCCATGGATCTCAGTTCACCCAGTGAAATTTTAATCATTCTGACCAGCTAATCACGATAATTTCTCACTGTCCGAGGGTGTGAGTTCACCCCATGAAACAGCTCCAATGTCCTTCTTAATCATCGTAATCTCTTACCGCTCACAAACTGCGAAAAGCCGATTGCTTCAATACCTCGCTGTCTGGGGGCTTGAAGGGCTCCCCGTGCCTTTGCAAGGGATGCCCAGGGCACTTTGTTCTCCTTCAGCCCCCAATTCTGGAGCCACGGCAAATCCTTCTCTTCAGCAGCGAAGTTTTGCCGGCAGCTGCCTACATGCAGCCAGCTGCGTGCCAACCTCTCTAAAGTGACATGTTGAATAACAGAGTGGGTTTGCATGCAGAGCAGCCCAGCTCTCTTGGTTGAATGGTGCTTTCTTGAAAGGTGAGCTCAGAGCACGGAGATAAGCATTAAGTCGATGAGACATTTGAGTTCATTCTGCTGAGATGCACCATTGTAGCGGGCAGGTCTGATAGGACTGTAAAACTAAATAGGTGTTGATGTGGTGCTACACGCTGTTCCCTTATGTTGGTTCCAGCATGGGGCCCGGTGCTTTTAATGAACACTTACAGCTGTTAATGCCTCAGCCTGTATCATCCTGAATCATTGCAGGAGCCTAACGGACAATGAGAGGGAAGATCAATCACAATTTTAGGGTATTGTGAAATCCCACCATGTTTTTCCACCCTGTGCCTGGAGGACGTGGTTCTGATTGAAGCTTGGCAAGGACATGAGGGAGTTTGTTGAAACCACACAAATTGCAGGCATTTTGCAAACTCGAGCCTACGTCTTCGATACAGGCACATGAATTGCAGCGAAGACTCTGGAGCTGCACATAATATTTGAACAAGAAACTTGGCTCACTTTCAGCAGGTTTCTCCCATGTGCTCTGTACAGCCCCTCCCAGGGCTCCTCGAAGTGCTGGGTTTGCCTCTGAAAACCCAGCTACCTTCAGCTGCAAGTAGAATTAAGAAGCAGCTTTAAAAGAAGCTGCTGAAAGCAGCTTTGTGAGCCAAAGAGGTAGAAATAACAGCGGGAAGCAAAGCCTAAAAGGAGCCACCTCCATCTTCAGAGAGCCACCGAGCCAGCGTCACTAGTCATCTTTTGGAGGCAGAAGGCAGAGGTCATCTTCCCCACGGAATCCTGAGTGATTGCTTTTTTCCAGAGACTTTCGATTGGGCAGCTTCCTGCAATTTTATTAGAANTTTTTTTTTTAATATTTTCCTCCCTCTCATCCCTAGATTGGTTTGGGAGTTCAGATTAATAAACAGAGAAGCAGTTAGTTTGATTAAAAGTGGCATATGTTCTGCCGTGGTGGAGACAGACTCAGGGGTGTTTCACGCCTGTGTTTGGAGAATAAGAAACCACTGTCACTCTTGGGTAAAATGGTATATAACTGTTTCCCAGTGAAATACTGGAAGTACTTTCGTGCAGATGATTTTGTGCTTTATAAAAATCCAAAAGAAGGAATGACTGGTGTCTTCAAAAACAAAACAAAGCAAAAAGTTGGAGGGAGGGAGATTTATACCTTAGCGAAGCTAATCAGCATTAAAATAAAGCAGACTATGAAAAAGTGAAACTAAATGCTGCAGAAATGCTGAATTAAAGGGACTTTGGTGAACAAAGACTGAGCTTGAAAAGATTTATGAAGGTATTTCCCTTTGGTGCAGTTGGAGGAGTATGGAAAACCAGTGCCAGGAACGAAGGAAGCAGAGACATCCTTTTCTTTGCTGGCGTTAGGCTATCGGCAGCCTGGCCCAGGTGGTCCGAGCAGCCGCAGAGAAGCCGGAGGTTCTGCAGGCCCTTCCCAGGTAATGAGAAATGACAGCCCTCCCACGCCTCAGCCTCCTCCTCTGCAAAGGGAGGCAGGTAAACATCACAAATTTTCACTGCTGTTTGTAAAGGTCTCATTTGCAAACACAAAATGTTTTCCAGGATTTAACTTCTGGGATGCCCTGAACACACAGCTCCCAGCCTCCCGCTTCCCTGACGAGCCCCAGAGTGAACCAGCCTGGCCTCAGCTTCCCCGACAGCTTCGCTCCTTCCCACGGATTTAAAACGTCTCCATCACTGCAGCGGATAATGCTGTGCACAGGCCAGGAAGTAACGTTTTTTTAAAGGAGCTCGGGAACCGAAATCTCATTTCTAAAGATAATTTCAGCCATGTCTGAACTGCAATAAAGCTCAAGACTAGGAACTAGCCTGGTGTTTATATTCACCTTAAATCTGAAAGTGTAAGCTTTTAAAAGTTGGTTTTGGGTTTGTTTTTTTTTTTTTTCTCGGCCAGGCCAGGAATCTTTCTCCAAGCCAAGATCAGAGCACACTGAGTGCGTTTCCCACATGTAATTCATTCTAAGGAGAGTGACAAAAAATATTTATATCAAGAAACATGAAAGCTGGCAAAAAGAAAGCAGGGCGTGAAATATGAACTAGCAGATCTTTTCTCTTAAGTGTAGCTGCATGAGAAATGGAAATATTTAAGTTTCTAGTTTGGGCGTGTTATTCTGGAAGCCCCTTGGCTTCAGATGGAGATCTGCTGCAGACAGGCTGGCGTAGGCATCAGAAGAAAACATAAAGTGATCTTATTTGTGCCATTAGGATATGTTTTGTGGAATGACCAATAATCATTCATTAATGTTGCAGTTTTTCTCTTGTGCCGTTGTATTTATATCGCACACCCCTAACAGTAAAGGCAGATAAAGCAGGGTGTAAGCTTCAGGTCATTGATTTTTTTAAAAATGACAACAGGTTTGTGTCTTCGTGTATGTGATACTCATGGCACGTGTATGGCCAGTCTTGGCATTTACCACTGCATCTTCTGACTGTGGATCATGGATTTGTCCCTACTTTGTAACCTTGTCCTGATGGTTGTGGTCCTCTGGGACTCACCTGCATTGTGGATCTTCTGTCTTCAGATCTTACCTGTGACAAATGCCAGCCGATGGTGGCAGCAGGCTTGGAGGATTTCAGTCCACCTGTGTTCAGCACTTGGAATGCACGTGACGGGATGGTGACTGCGGGAAGAAGATTTTCTCTTCTGTGACATTAACTGCGGGCTGGTCTTCTCCTGTTCTCTATACCGTGCACAGAGGTAGGTGTTTGCGGTCCCCGGTACTGAACATACGTTTGCTGTCCTCTGGTTTGGTGAGGATTTTCTAGTAGAGATTACAGCAGAGATCTCTTAGTGTGACAATTCAGGTATAAGAACTCCTCGTCCCCTGATGGGGCTGACTTGTGAAACCTATTAAACCGTGTGGTTCTGGCACTATTCCTGGACTCCTCAAGATATAGGCTTTTCAGTTTTTTGTTCAAAGTAAATGTTTATTTGTCATCAATGGTTTAGACTCACCAATTACCAGCATTTTGAATCTGCAGATAACTCTGACTAGAAAACATTTGTATGTTGACCGTCTAACGTTCACAGTTTAAGAGGAAAAGCCTAGCACGGTACTTAATCCAGTCCCCACAATTTCCTCCATCTGAAACCTTGAACTAGCTGAAAATAAAGGGGCAGAATAAAACAGAGGATCTTCTGTCTTAAGAGATTGGAAGGATTTTCTCCGAGTATAACAGCTTCCTGACACCACTTCAGGATTTGGTTCCACAATACCCTGCTCCTATCCCTGCTTAATACAAAGACTTTCAAAGTTATTAAATTCTGTACTTCCCCTCGTCCTCCTCGCTGAGGGCTCTGCAGATGGGCTGTTGCTGGACACCGGCACCAGCTCACACCTTCCAACGAGTCCACCCGTGTCAGTGCCATTCCCGACCCATCCCTTCCCCACCCCATCCCAGCTGCACACTTGGTGCAGGCTCCCCACCCTTCAACGGGTGTTTCTTCTGACTTCCAGGATCCTCTTTCTAAGCTGGACAGGATAAAATAATGGTGAAAATGTCTTTTGCGCACGCCTGCCTCTGTCCGTTTTCCAGTCTCAGGCTTCTTCAGAGGGGTAAAAACCCACAAACCCTGCAAAAGAAAAAATGAGAAAATAATCATCAACTAGGTTACATGAACAAATATCTTTAGGGGGTTGATGCAAATGAAAATGTGGAGTCTCTTGGGAAAAATACAGATTTTATTTTAATTTTATATTAAAACTCTTTATAGTCAGTGGAAATTTTATTGTATTTGCACAGGCCTCTGCTAAATTACTTTAAAAGAAAATATAATTTCCAAGCCAAATTGTCTGTTGGGATGAATGATTTTCCTGATTTTGAATGGATTTTTTCCAGGAGAAAATCTGGCCAATCTTGCTTAACCAAATCACAACTTGGACCGTAGGCCTGGAAGCAGGATCCATTTGGATGTTTTAACCTCCAGTGAATAGCAAATAGAGAATGCTGATGTCATGCAGTGCAAAATAAAATAAAACAATATGTGTAATGAGCTGATTTAAAATGCAGCTTTAAAAAAAATCACTTTCCTTTTTCTCACAATCCATCAGGGCAGCAATAGGTCTCTCATTGCTCCAGCACATTGTTATTAATAGTGCAGAAAATTGCAGATCGTAAGCTTGGGGCTTC
The DNA here is from genome assembly GCA_013396915.1 of Stercorarius parasiticus. Taxonomy (NCBI): domain Eukaryota; kingdom Metazoa; phylum Chordata; class Aves; order Charadriiformes; family Stercorariidae; genus Stercorarius; species Stercorarius parasiticus. The sequence goes on along the minus strand of VWZL01003005.1, from coordinate 482,051 downwards.
CATAAGTTGGCTATGGATATTCCAGGAAAAGTAAAATGAAAGTTAGATAGGCTGTAGCAAAAGGGAAGAGAGGCCAGGGTGGGCAGCTTGGGAAGCAGTGTGACACGCTGATGAGCTCCTGGCTACACGGAGATGCTCAGGCTTTGTCCCAGATAGTTGCACCTGTGAATTAACTAAATCAAATAAAGGCCAATGTGGGTTTCCCAGTTCACAATTGTGAGTGGCTTTGAATAAATTTGGTGAAATTCACCTCCAAAGAGGTGAATGTGAATTCAAGTATGGTCTTTCCTAATCAGAACTTACACTGTTCACTATTCTGGTGAATACAATAAAGGGATCCATTTCAAACGTTAATTTGGATTTGCTTTCCTAAGGGCTCCTGTGTGGGCAAATCCTGATGCCTGTCAGTATGTCCAAACAACCTGAAAAAAGTCGTAATCACCAGTGTTTTCCTGTCTCTTCACATTTCCTACTGCTGTTTGGTAAATGTCGTACCTACCTATCCATCTATCCATCCTACACACCAGAGCAAACCACCACCCAGTGAACTTAGTGCATTTTACTTCTGACTGTTGAATGCCATTCTGAATTTATTACAAAAAATGAACAAAAGATCATACTTTTCTTCCTGATGTCAGATCTTATTTTCTTTTGAACCGGAGCAACTACAAACCCAACGGAGATAGTGAATTTTGACTTTGAGGTCTCTGTTGATTACTAACCTATTTATAAGGAGTAATGTAGACTGCAGGAATATTTTATAGCCTTTAAGAAGATGTTTCTCTGAATGGGTCAATTTAAGACCTCTATTAAAGAAAGTTCAGGGTATCTTTCAGATTCTGGTTGTTTTTGACAGCCAACAAAGCATAAAAATATAACTGCATTTTACAATATTAATGATCGGCTGTAAAAACCTGATATAACATTTTTATAGCTCTATAACTAATCTTTTTATTATGAAGTTACAATGGTTTGCATCAAATATGTATCATCTGTAGTTAACTTTAAAACTTCTACAAGTTGATGGTATGGAATACTGTTGTAGACTAATTAAGTTTATAAATATATGGTTTTGATTGAAATACTTGAAATTCTATATGAAGGATGTAAAAACTTTGATTGAAGGCGGTCCTGTGTGTCAAACTTTTCCTGCTGGAATGACTACGACAGTGTATCTCAGTTTGCCGCTGGAAGCAGAGCCTGGGAGTTGACTTACGGCTTTGTCTGGGATGTTAGCCAAGGGCACAAACCTGTCTGCTGGGATGGTAAACTAAGCTTATCAGTTACTTCACCCTTTAATAGAGCTTAAAATTTGCCAGTGCTGGGCTTGAGGGGATGCAGTGTTGTCTTGAACTCCTGGGCGTGCAGCATAGTCATAGTCCTCTGGGATTTTTCATTCTGGAGGAAATAAGAAGGAAAGAGGAGAGGGGATGGGGGGGAAGCTCTAAGAAAAGCTCTCTGGACTCATGGGTAATAGACTATGAGAAAGCAAAACGGGCAGAATCACAGTGCCTTGGCTAAATTGCATAATGGAAGTGCTTGAGAGATAATTAAAGGCTATTTTAAACTGATTCACCATGTTGATTCTCAGTGACTTGCAATAAAAAGGAGCAGGAGAGGGAACTGGTATAGGCTCATCAGCAACTGCTTTTCTTCCTTTACCAGAGCAAAATCTACCCTCTGGCTGATGCTTAGACAGCGATAGATACTTTGGCTTCATCCCCTGTTTAAAGGCCTCGCAGGTTTTGCACAGTAACATCTTGGCCCCTCGGGGGTTGCTTTTGAAGGGAGTCCCCGGAGAGGTGGAGGGACCTTCTCTGCATCCTTGGCACCGTCGGTTGGGGCATAGGGGTACCACACTGGGAAACCTGGCTGCTCACGCCGTCAGTACAGACTCAAAATAGCTCCTGCGGAGCTGACGTGGATGGGGATGGTCAAAATATTTCCTTGGAGCTGCTGTAATTGTCCCAGCAGCGGCCCTGAAATAAGTCTTCTTTCGTGCATGAAGCTGAGCCGCTTAAAAGCATTGCACAGATTTGGTCCTGTGCTAGATGGATTGGTGCTGGCCCCTGGAGAGGAAACCAGAGTATCCCGAATATTCATGGCATTTTTTTCTATGTTTCCAGCTGACTAGTACCAGTGATGTAAAGGTGTGAATGCGCTGTCCTGCTGACCACCTGTACAGCACTGGCTGCGTCCTTTTAGCAGAGACATAAGTTAAAAATCCAGCTGACTTGGGAGACGTCACAAATGGGAGCTTAATTACAATGCGTTGAAAAGATGCAGGAAAAGCTCAAATGATCGCGATTTCTGGGCTTTTGCACCAAAAGGGGGACTCACTGAAGTAATTTCAGTTCATTACAGATATTCTAAGCCTGCCTTGCCTGAGCGAGTTTAATTTTTTTCACCTGTCACTTATCTGCTTTTGAGAAGCATAATTGAAACATTTGTTCAGAGCTATAGGCCTCTGAAATGGGAAAGGGATTTTTTTTTTCTATGCAAACATTAAAAAACAAAAGGGAAAAGGAAAGACAATTTTTAAGACGGGCTTTGCCACACACACATGCCTGTGCACAGACATATGGCCTCTTTTAGGTTTTCTTTCTTTATTTTAATATCTTAAAAATACATATGTCTCTGGGGGAAGCTTAATATGAAACAGCCAGCTGAAGCAAAGATTTTAGGAGGAAAAAGAAGTCAGGGGACTTTTGCTGTAGAGACAGCAGTTCAAACAGTGAAAAAGAGGACACAGCTGTGCACATCAGAAATCCACAGCTGGGGAAGGGGAAAGAATATTCCCACATCTGCCCTTATAAATCATCCTTCACCTTTCAGATCCCTTAGTTTTCGGTTGTGTTGAATAATTTTATATTGAGGGAGAGGTATTTGCATTTTTCTCCTCCTGCTGTTTGTGATATCTAGGTCAGTTTTACCTACCAAAGCACCAAAAAAGCACTGTGGATTTCTTCAGTGTCCTTCATAGCGGGGTGTTTTTCTTACCCTTCAAAGTCAAGGATTCTCCAGCAAAAGAACAAGGGAGGCCTTAGCAGCAGGTGTGTAAACCAATATACAGAGACTCTGTCTTCAAAAGACCGGTGCCAGGAAGGTCTAAGGAGAAGGTGGAAGCATAAAAGCACCTCTCTGGACCCCAGCTGAGCAATAAACCAAGCCAGACTTGGACACTGACTGTAACTCTTTGGGCAGTGGGAGTAAAGGAGCAAAGCAGTGAATCTTCTCCAGCTCCAGGGATTACTGATTTCCTCCCCATTCCTAACCACAGCTGACGACAGGACAGCACAGACGCTGTTTACACTGTTTGCACTACTTTCTTGAGGATGGAGTTTCAACGCAATGGCCAAAGCAGTTTTGGTAGAGGAACTGGTCTGGTTGTGTGAGCGCTTGTCATGTTTTGGGAGCAGGCTGGGACAGGCCATTTTCAGCCACGGTTCTGAATTGTCCGGCAAATGCAACCCCTGCTCTGGCATAAGCTGTGACCAGAACCACAAGTACAAAATAACTAGATCAAGAGGTTTTGGTTAAATTTTCCACACAGCTCTGCAAACTTGCTGCTTGCTACTACAGGTGAACAAATGTTCAAGCGTGGAATATTCAGATTCCTTTTTTAAACTGAAGATGGACTTGGAGGCTTTCAGTCTTTCTGTGTCCCTGGGTTTTGATTCAGAATACCAGCTCATAAAATCTGGGAGGGGCTGGTCTACATCTGCAAAGTCACAGGTACCACAGTTCATCTTCTGTTAATTATGCTCCAGAGTTGAACCTCGGTAATGGCTTACATGATAACGGCGACTAGAGAGTTTTGCTCGTTCTGGCTAAAATAAGATGTTTCCATATCAAGTAAAATACTAAAGTGCCTTTTGCTTGAATAATACATTCTATCTCAAAACATTTAAAAGAACATTTCCAGTAGCCAGTTTTGATGTGCAGTATTCCAGCCCTTCAGCTGGAATCATTATAAAATGCAGCAGAAGAGAGGGACAATGCCACATTTACCTTAGAACGGTGAAGGAACCGTGGTTAGACAGAAGAGAGACAACAGCATCCTGGCCATGTCCAGGTTGGAAGTTCTGCCTCACCTGCTACAGTCAGCTGGAAAAATACCCTTTAATTTTAATGCCCATAGAAATGCAATAATTTGGGAACACGCCTCTCCAAATTCCTGGTGAGAGCTTTGGAACGAGTGGTTCCCAGTTGTTCTGGGAAGAAAAGAAGTTTGGATATATGTCAGTATAATAACAGTTTATGTATCAGTGTAATAAGAGTATATCTTTCTCATATCAAACCAAGGGAGTTAATGTATTGGTATCACACAGCTGGGCTGAATACAATCCCTGATATAATGCCAGTAAAGTTATGCCAAGGATAAATTATGCTATTGGATAATTAGCTCGAGAAGTCTGTGGATAATGTCAGAGACTAAAGAATGGACAAGTAGGACTCACCATATGATAAAACCTCTCCTGGTCATCTTCCTCCTCCTGTCCATGCTGTACATTGAACAAGACAGTTGGCTTCCCCAGAGGTGGCTGAAAGTTCTGGTTTCCACCAAAACTAAAAAGATAAAACTGTTGCAGTTTATTTCAGAGATTTTTTCTTTAAATATTAATGAGAAAAATAATATGTATGAAAACGTTTTATTTTTGTGACAGGTCCCCAGAAAAAAAAAGTGAAAACCGATAACTCTTCTCAAGTTTCTAGTTAATGCTTTTTAATGCTTAACTTGAAAAAAATCTGTAAAAAGACAGATTAGGTCTAGGCTTTGTAGTTATAAACACCCTGAAGACATTAGATACCAATTTATAACAACGAACCATTTCAATTTCTGAAAGAAGCCTGTTTTGAGAAAATAATTTTAGCTGTTCAAGTCAGTGTTTTTCAATAAGCAAATTCACTGTAGGAAAGTATTTCAAAATGACCAGAAAGTAGAAATCAGAGTAATCTAAACTCACTTTGCCCCAGAATCTGTAAGCCTCCATTAAGTGCAAGGTAGGCTAAAACAGAGGGAAACGTAATTATTACCGCACAAAATAAGAGTATTGATACCCTGTCAATGGGTTAATCAGATCTGTTCTGCAGGCTCAGTTAATAAATTCCTGTGTTAAAATAGGATTTCTTCCTATAAAACACATTTATTTTCTCTCTCAGCATTTATCTTAATGACTTCTCATACAAAGAACTTGTGCGCACCTGATTTTTTCAACACTGTGTGTACAACACCCTCCATAAGTCCATGTTAAAGGGGATTCGAATCTCAGCATTTATGTCTGCGCGTCCTTGGGTGACGAGGGACGAGTGGCAGAACTGTTTGAAATGTGCGGCAGGGTGCCTCGAAGCAGCCTAATTATCTCATGTCTGGGTGCATATCTACAGTAATCTAGACAAGTTTCTAATTTGTTTTTCAGTACTGTAAGATGAGTCAACTTAATTCCAATTAAACATTGTCTATTGCGTAGTGTGGCCAGAGAGCCAAACAAGATCATAGTCTGCCGTAATTACTGATTGTGGCCAGGCTGCTTTTCTTACCCTATATAGCTCCAATACAGTTACGAATGTGCAGGAATGTTTAGGGCAGATATTATTTTGTGAAGCTTAGGACAATACTTTGTGAAGCTTTAGGAAAATGTGCTCTCTGTGAGCATGGAGAGCCATGGAGATGCCATGGGTACTGTTTCCTTTGTCTCAAATATCCTACTCTGATTCATACCAGGACTCAGATTTGTGAATTTACTTTTTCCTGTCTGTGTAAAAGTCACTCCTAAGTCCCCCATTGAGGTTTCCTTGAGTTAATACCTAAGCTTAACACAGCCCAGGAACCACGCATCAGCAACAAAACATTGACTGATTTTCTCATTCCAATGGTGGAAGTAGCTAATGGAGTTAATGTCGCAATATTTCCTGCTCTATCATAAGCTCAGTGATAAGGCACTTCAATTTATTGTCCCCTCATGTTTAGGGATCGAGTGACTACCTGAATTACGGGCGAGCACTAGAGATGCCTGTTGGTTAATGGATGTGCCCCATTTCCAGAAGTCACAGCTGGTCTGGCCCTTTCTCTTTCCCATAGGCATGCCATCACGGACAGCATGCACCATCATCCTTCACTCTGGTTCCTGGATATTGCACATCACCAGGGTCTCTCCAGATCCTTTTTCTTCACCTAACAGCCTCCATGCTGCTTCTCCTTTTCCTTTACATGTTGTCTTCCCCACTTGCTCTCTTTCCAGCACTTTCCTGGCCCCAGTAAATCAGTCTTCTGTTCCCATATGACTCCCGCTAATTACAGAGCTATCTTGCTGCTTAATGCTACCACCTCTTTGCTAGCTAGTTCTTTAAAAAGGCTGTTAGCTAGAAATACATCATCCTTCAGCTTTGAACCTGAAGTCCACTCAGTAAGCATTTTATACAGTCTTAATAAATGAGGAGAGAAAAAGAAAACAGCAGAGGAATACAAAAAGGATCCCCTGGGAGTAAGGTTGTCAGAAAGTCGTGGCTACCTCATAACTCTGGGCATTAGTCATTTTTCTTACCATGGGTGGTCCCACTATGGGCTGAATTTTGAAAGGTTTTTCTCACCGTTCAGCAAAGATGTGACATTGCAGAGTGCTGGAGGAGAGGTGAGACCCACAGGTGCTGGCGCTGCCATGCCGTGCGAAGGATGACTCTTTCCCACAAACTTTAGAGCCTGTCTGTTCTTGTGGTTGCTTCGGTGCTTTGTGGGAAGCCCTGACGCTGGCAAGAGGAGACCATCGTAGCTGGGCTCGGAGCAGCCAACCCCTTGTGTGGCTGCTACGAAAGGCTGCTCTCATTGCCGTGCCTCAGCTCCAGGCTAGTCCCAAAATGAAGGACCACCAGCAAAGCTGTAAGAGCTGAGAACAGGTTTGAGGATTTGCTTGTGTGTGTGGCTAGGCTACGCGGAGGGTGATTCCCACTTGGACCAGCTGTCTCCCTCTCTCCCGGGGAGGACATGGGGCTCAGCCCTTAGCAGGTGCCTGCGTTTAGTGTGCACCTGGGCTCGGTGTATCGCAGCCCCTGCTGCTCCCAGGCCCTGTGGTATAACAGCACTGAACCGTCAAAGTTTTAACACGGGTGCCAAGAGGTGCTTGCTGGAATCTGTGAGGATTTTGGAAGCTGCTGGTTGTGCACAGGAGGCTGGTGGGGCAGTGCCGGCTGCAGCAGCGTGGGGGTCCCTGGGGGACAGCTTCTCCTGCTGAGAAGCTCCTCCAGCAGCGCAGAGACATCCCAGCGGGAGACACGAGGCTCCCTCCCGGGCTGTGCTCCTGCAGCCTGCCTGCGAGGATGCTGGTTCAGGTCTCTCCCCACTCCTCTGCAGTCTGGAAGTAGATGTAGCCTTAACCTTGGACCAGAAGAGTTAATTATTAATTATTATTTTAATTATTATTATTATTTAATAATAATGATTATTTTTTAATTATTTTTTAATGATTTTTTTAAAGTCACTTTCTTAGTAGTGGGTTTGGGCTGTGTCATTTTCTCATCTGCATTGCCAAAATACAATGTAAGTGTTTTAACTTTCTGTGAAGGACCAGAGGAACTTGCTCTGTTGGGTGGTGATTTTTCACTTGTGTCTAAGTGTTTTGCCTCACTGACCCAAGAAGATGATTGACCAATAAGAGAGATCTCAAGGTAGAAAAAGGCAAATTATGTGGGCTTAATTAGTTGCTGCAGTAATTCAGATGAATGAAGTATGAGCAGTGTTGGAGCTGCTGGTGATGTTTGCATGATTGAGTGGTCACTGCTCCAGAATGTGGAAGAAGAATCTGTTGATTTTTTAAAGATTATTAAAAACCTATTAGGTTGCGTGGCTACAATGAAATTCGGATGTGTGGTTCCTTCCTCCTCCTGAGCAGGTTGTGGGGGAGCGCTACCCCATTTTACACCATTCCTTGTGTCAGACGGAGCATCGTGTGCAAACTCTTGTCCTGGAAAGTCCCATAGAAGCTGAAGGCTGGTGGGAAACATGCGTCTGTGCTGTCTCTCTTTGGCCAGGCCTCCTATAGATGCGGAGCCCATGGCAAGGCAGACTTGCTGACCAGAACATCTGTCCCTCTTGCTTTTATGTGCCCAGATACGACACTGGTCCCAAATGGCTTCATTTAGTCTGTGTCCCTCCTGAATTCAAATTATACCCACAAGCGGTACTGTGCATTTACTGAGGCTCATTAGAATGAAATGGGAAATACGCATATTTCAAAAGTATTTTATTTGGAATACTAATCTTATTTTAGAATTCACGTTAAGCTGTTGAATCCTTGGCAACTAACATGAAAACACACTGAATCATAATGAAATACAGTGTTACTCTATGCCATTATACACTATACCAGCATGACAGCAGCTTTTTCTCTTGCTGAAAATAGGATTGCTTACATTTTATTTTTGTTTATTTTAGGGGAGCAAGTAAGAAAGCATTTCATAATAAAATCCAGACGTTAGCTCGTATCTTGCTGCATGTATTAGCAGCTGTGGGGCAGGGAGAGGGGAACTGATGACTGCAGAAAACTCTAGCAAGTATTTCGTGGCTGCTACTTCCATTCTGGGCGGTCTGGACCTCAGTTCAGGCTGTAGAGAGTCCAACTGCACAGAGCAGTGTTGCAGGCACTAGGCTGGGGCTGCAATATACAGCACATCAGCCAGAGAAGTGATCCAACGCGCTATATATCATCATAACACCGTAGGTAAAGAATACCGTGGTGATATAGGGGAAAAATACGTGGTTGACGCCACTTTATGGCAAACAGCCACTGTGCAGTCATATATAACACTGTAGGAGTCAGCACACCGCAAACTTCATCCTCTGCCCTCTTGTGGAAACAAGCAGCTGTAGAATAAGGATTACCGAGTACACAAATCAGTGTAAAACTCTTCTTATCCCTTTCCCTGGCAGATGTAAAATTGTGGTTGAAGACTGAGGCTTGGTTGCTTTGGGAACTACAATTCAGAGGTACTGATGGAGCAGAGAAGAAATATATAGCACCCTGAGTGGGCTGAATCATCCCAGTTGTTTCGCTCCCTTTTATGCTGAAGCACTTTATTTTTAACAAAGAGCCTGAGAAACAGAGATTTAAGGCCCAATAATAGCATGACGCGAATGAATTAATCTAGTAACACCAGAGATTGCATTGGAAATGCACTATACTGGCCACAGTAATTACTAATTTTAAGAAAGTATATTATAACAACTGCCCTATATTTTTTCTTCCTGTTTTCATGAGGAGTGACGTTTGTATGGGATACAGCAGAGAAAATATCCAGCTTTAAGAATCATGGAAAACTGTAAAGAGCAGAAGGACAGAAGAAAACTTAAACAGAGGGGTGTTTTATTTGTACTGCAGTTCAAACCAGCTCCAAGTTGCCTGTAGGCTACGGACTCCTTTCCTCAAAGATGGACCAAGAGCAATCCAGCTGAGGGGAGACGTTAAGGACAGTCAGGACAGGATGTGATGTATATTCTCTCTTCTCCTGCCAAAGATCTCAGTCATAAGTTATTTTTTCTCTGGACTTCAGTTCACTTTGCTTGCTGTGTCTTTCTTCCTGCTGGCTGAGCATCTGAAATACTCCCTTGCACCGGGAGCGCGCTCTGCTTGATTAAAGAAGTGAAAAAGTGGGAGATGCTACATAGATGAAATAGGAATTATAAGAGTGGAAGGGACTAGGGAGATCATCTAATCCATCTCTGTGCCTCAAAGGACGTGGACATGTAATTAACTGCTCCTAGTGTCTGTCTGATCTGTTCTTCAAAACTTACTGCATGGGGATTTCCGTCACCTAAAAGTTTAGCCCAACATTTCACTAGTTGCATGCTAGAGAGTTTTCCTTAATCTCTAACTAAAATCTCCTTTGCTTTTATTTGAGCCCCTTGAGACTTATTCTCACGCTTTTTGAGAACTCTGGTTATTCGTGTGGTTCTCTGTTGGACTTTTTCTCATTGGCCTGTAAACTTTCATCACATGCTCAGGCTAAATCTGTCAGTGTTGCCCTCAGCACTGGGAAGAGGAGAATTATTTCGTGTATTATTTGCAAGTGATGGCTGAATCTATAACTTGAAGACATTCAGTATGTCTGCAGTTTGGTCACTAAGCTCTTCATTTCAGATAATTCCACTAAATAGTACTCTTAAATTTTCAATTTTCCCTTTTTGGAAAAACATTACTTTACAGACTTCTTCTTTAAATTTGCTTTTACTTTGAAGAAAATAAACTCATGGTGATTCACTTATTACAAAATTATTTGTTATAAGTAGGGTTCCTATCTGAATTTATAACTTCCCTAAAGGCAAGTATTAAGCATCTTGTTTACTCAGAGCCCATGCAGAAAAGAAATGTGTTGGTAACCACAATCAAGTATCTGAGGCCCGCTGTAATAAGTAGCATTTGTTCTCCAATTTCTATCTGGAACATTAAAGCCTCCCTACTACAATTCCTGTAACCACAGCTCCGGTATCATTCATATCTGTAATAACATCGTACAGATTTCTGTTCATATCATATCAGATATAACAGCGACTCATCTTGTTTTTCATCTCTGTCTTCAAGGAAGACAATCATTGTTCTGAAGATGGAATGATCGGTTTATCTGAAGTGTCCTGAAGAGATACTGGCTCTTTTAACACCATGTTTATCAGCTCTTTAATTACTTGGAATTTTGTCATGCAATCTGTGAAGCCATGTACACACCATAGAGAAAATTTTGACTTTCCCTCAAGCTGCTAAAACAAAAAGGCCTTTTGCACAGAAAGCTGCTTCAGATGACCTGCTGCTGCGTACCCAGGCACAACTCCAAGGAAGAGCTTTGCACACAAAGAATTTGGACTTTCCTGAAATCCTAGGTGGATCTCAGGACCAGAGGAAATACCCGGCAGTGGATCTATTTGACCTTGCTTAACTCCCCTGAAATGCCTCTCAGCTCTCTGCAGTAGGCCAGCAGAGGTTCCCAGACTTTTGCACGCTCAGAACGTCTTGTTCTGCCTGAACAAGCTTCAACTTGCCTTCTTCGCCTTTAAACTTACTACCGTCTCTGTGCTCCTTCCCCCCAACCCACTGCTCATATATTTCCTGATGAAGACTAGTGTCTTTTTTTTAAACCGAACAGTGCCAGACAAAGATTGTCTCTTGCTGGCATAGTAGTGCCAATTTATCAGCCTTATCTAACTAGTGACAGTCTAGTATTAATGTAGCCGAAGAGCCATTTTGTTGTTTATTGGAGACAAAACTCCCATCTGAAGTCCATGGATGGTTTTGCGTAAATAAATGTTGTATGGTAGGTGCAGATAAAAATAATCACCTGTCTAGTTAAAGTAAAAGATGTAAGCAGGGATTCTGTAGTTTTTTGAGCTCACTCTTGCTAAAAAAGCAAAGTTTAACTCATGTTAAACAACCTAAGCCAGTTTTGTTTGAGATTATGAGTTTTCCTGCATGGCAGCAACATCTAGATGCTCTTGACTACCCTTGTCCGGTACTTCCGTGCAGATAGCCCAGTGAATGGCAGCAGAGGTGTCAGCGCAGCTCTGTCCGGCATAGTGAGAACCACAGCTCCTGAGCAACACAGCTGAGACCTACAAAGATTGCTGTGGGTGTGGGGCGTTCCTCTATCATCAACAGAAGGGCAAATTTGGCCAACAACCAGGAGCAAGGATGAGCTGCAGTGCAAAGTGCCTAAATGTTTTCAGTTCTCATGTGGGACGGTTGCATTTGGCTCCAGAGCTCGGTGCCTGCTCGCCTGTTAATCCCAGCACAGTTTGCTTAGATCTTTCCTGGAGGATGCTTGCGGAGGAAACAGCAGGAGACCGCACTGCTGTGGGGCAGCCGGGCAGCACTGGTGAGGTGCGGGTTCATTAGCTTGGCAAGGAGCCGTACCGGCACAGATCTCTTGCATAGGGATCCTCAGCAAGTTTGTCTACCCAACTTTGTGGTGTGCGTGTGGAGGTACTAGTTGGAGTTGGCTTTGGTTCATGCCCTCTCCTACATGCATTTTAATGATGGAAAGTTGAAGTGTTGGTGTATTTTCATCACTGGGGTTAGCAAGCATTTTTCAAAGAGTCTGGATAATTTTTGTCTCAGCCCTCTCCCAGCCTTCCTCCCACCTTACCTTGCAAGTCAGATGCACTGCAGCAGCGGAGCGAACCTGGCTGGTTCCTTCTAGAACTTCTTGCAGTAGCAGCTCCAGAAGACCTGTGGAAAAATTATTTGCTTCCCTTAAAAATGGTTCCTTTTTCCCCTGGTAACGGTGGAGTGATAGAGCTCTTGTTTCCCCAGGAGCCATCCTTGAAAATGGAAAAATTAATTTAAAGAAAGGTATGTCCTAGTTTAAGGGAAGAAGAGTGAGTTTTACACGAGAAATACTGAAGTATGCATATTCTGGCCCTGTTGCAGAAAGCCCAGCAAGCTCACGGCCTAAATCTGCAGCTGTAGCATGGAGGAAACAGAGATGGAAATTTCCTTCTATTTTTTTTTTTTTGCCCAGAAGCTTGGCAAGTTGAAGAGGCAGAAGCAGTGATGTCTTAATGCATAGGCACTATATTTGCCTGTACACCTGAGCTGGTGCAAGGGTGCCATTTCCTAATTCCTGAATTTATGGGAAGAACTATTAAAACCGCTCAAGCCATAAGGAAAGCAATGAAAGGCTGTGCGTTGAGTATCTGGGTGAGGGGAGGTAAGCTGCTAACAAAGGAGTGCATAAAATCCAGCAAAGAGCACACCCAGCCCTTTGTTGTGGCCACTGCCACTAGACAGGAACATGGACAACGGTCCTGATCTAATTTATTCCAATAATTTCATAACAGCACAAGGAGACTCCTGGAGTCTTTGGCTGCAACATCAGCTGTAGCAGCAACGGGTAAAGAAAGAAAAAATAAGTCAGGTATAAAATCTGTCCCTCGCACTGTGAAAGGCTCAGATATCCCAAGGTTTTAAGTGTCTAAACTTCCGCTGACTTCTCTGAGAATTTAAACCTTCAAGTAAGAGGAAGCGCCAGCATAGCTTTACAGATCTGATGGTTGGAATCCAGAGCTCAGTCACACGTAGCACCCTGTGAGAAGCAGATAGGTACACATGACACCCTAGAGAACAATGGTAGCAAAAAACTAGGTGCTGAGCAACTCTAGTTTATTATGGAGAAATTCTACCTTCCCAAGAGTCCCTACTGCAACTACAAGAATGTGAGGTTTTATCATGACAGTCCAATCGTTCTTTGCTTTTCCCAAGGTTTCCTAGAGGTTTTCTAGTCCCTTTTATCCCACGGTACAGTCGGGATGGAGTGACACGAAAAGGGACGGGAAAATCTCTGATGAGAATGACCAGGGTTGCCCTGTCAGGTGTGATTAACACCAACGTGGTTAAACACCTTACCAAGGAAGACCTGCAGGATGTGCGTGAAATTTTAAAAAAGCTGTTCTCTTTCCAGTCACGCCCTCTTGGTAAATTATAATTCCAGTGTATTAAGCAGAATGCTGATGAAAAATTTAATGCGGTGGAATCTGGCAGTTGTGACAGCCCAGCAAAGTCTACAATCACCCTTGAAAAACTCTTCCTTTCGATGTCATGATGGAGCTTTACAACACGGTCACATCCATCCTACTGTACGCTGCACGTCAGAAGTTTATGATTACAATTAAAATTAAATGGTTCTCAAATAATCACAACAAAGGCAAATTTACTCGCCATTTTCTTTCTCTCATGGAAAACCCCCTACAAGAAAGTTCACCAATCCTAACAAAATTACAGGCTGCTTTCTGGTCTCGTGTTAGCTGCAGAGCTTGTGACAAGATGAGCTGTGAGCAAGGCAGCCTTCACCGGGTGCCGTGAGCGGCACAATACAGAACCACATCGCTAATAGTGGAGTCAGGGCTCTCGAGCTGTCATGTACAAATCTTGTTATAATGAGAAGAGCATTAGTAATAGAGGCTGAAATTTTCAAGCTGCCTAAGGGATTTAGATGCTCAGTTCCCATTAAATTTAATGGGATGCGTGCCTAAAAATCCCACCCACAATAAATTTTTACCAGCCATTCTTTGTGCAAGAGAAAGAGAGGGAAGAGAAGAATAGAGGGATGGAGAGAATCAGGTATGAGAGTGTTTCTTACTGGGACTGAAGGCCAGCTGGTGGTTGTAAAATAGCATCCAAGAGGGGACCAGAATGAAGTACTTCACAGGGGTCTCTTTTAATACTCAGGTAATTCGGGTCTGGACTCTGCTCCAGCCTGCCCTGTGAGGTGGATGGGAACATAATGCCCTCTGCGCTTTGAGACTTCTATTTCTGGAGTGCAGACCTGCTTGCAGTCATTAAAGCACATTTAAAATGAAAATTAGGTAGAGAGACATAGATGGGACAGCAGCGGTCTTTGGAGATATGTAGGAAAAGGAGGCTGTGAATTGAGAAAGCCTTGTGTTACACCAGTTCACTACTCTAATGAGGTCTGGTTGCATTTACTTCTTCAACCGGATTTATCTGTATTTAAATCAAGTGCATTTTTTAAGTGTCAAAAATACTAAAGATCAACATGTTTCCCCGGTAACCATCAATCCCGTTACTTTGCTTCCAGCAAGCCACCAGCTCCTAGGCTCAACTCCAGCCTTCCTAAGTTCAGGCCCCCTAACTGAGCAAGTCGCACTCATGGATCAGGAAAAGGAGTTGGAGAGTGACGTACCGATGGTTCAACTCTTGCCGTGGGGCAGAAGGGTTCACCTCGTTTAATTTCACCCACTCATACATTAGGCACCAACTCTTAGATCTCTGCCTGAGCTTCCTCCATAGACTGGCAGGTACTTCCAGTTGGAAATTCCTTCACCTGAAGATAGACATTTAAGATAGGTGCCCTGATGGGAGCCTACAGTTACATGGTCCTGGCTCGAATGAATGCTGACAGTTAGCTAGGATGAACCTATGCCCAAATATTCAGTTACAATGAATCCCACTGGGCTTCAGTTGCACATGCTTTTGATCATCGCGTTATATTTGCTCGTAGTGAGGGTTTCCCTTATGCACATACTGATCTTCTCTTTTGACTGTAAGTCACCTCCCAGAACCCTAGGTTAATAGGCAGAAAACACAGCACAGGTGTCCGTGCTTCCAAACTTCAACCTGTGACTTGTATTTCCCTTTTTCCCCAAAGAAGAGTTACTTTTCAAGATGATTAAGGGGTTTTTTTTCTTTTTTTTTTCTCTTTGTTGGCTACTTCCACGGCTCGATTTTCCATCTGGAAATAAATAAGAATAAAACGCTCTCTCCACCCTGTGTTTGCCCTGCCTGTTCAGCATGAGTGATGTGGAGGCGGGTAGGAGGGATTCCAGGCAGGCTGCTGCAACGTGGCATCTGGAGACGCAAACTTGGAGGGGTTCCCAGGAAGGGAATATAACATTTGGCAAGGAAAGAAGGAGCTTAGATGAGAGAGGGCTGTGAGGTTTCCCCCTCTTCTATCCCCGTCCTGTTGCTTATTTCTGAATATTTGTTTTATTCCCCAGCCATATTAGAAGTGTAAATTACACAGATGAGCTAATGAGATCATCTGTGTCTGTGCCATTTGGGGAAGAGGGAAACATGGAGATGCTCTCTCCTTTCTAATCATTTACCTTTATTTTGAGACTAAAGATGCTCAGATTCTGCACTTGGCTCTGTGAGCCTGGGACAGATCCTATGGTATTTCTTCTGTGACTTCATATGTATTTCTCCCTTGTGTTTATGTGGCCTGTCATTCACCCCAGACATCTCTGTTGTCTTACGCCCGATGTATGGGGTGAAGCTCTGGTCCATGGAAGTTTTGGGTTGTACAGAAATAGAACCTGGATTTTGCCCATGCGGAGCTTTCGGTTCAATAAATATAAGGAAGAAGCTGTTGATAGCAATCTCCTTGTTCTTTTTTTCCCTGAATTCTATTGAGCAATGACTGTAGGCAGTTCTGGGTAAATGTTCAGCTGGCATAAATGTAGGCACCTTCATTGCAGCATTGCTGATTTATTGGGATGTGACCCTATGTTTGCAATTAAGATTATGTCCATCGAACAGATGGGTCAGAGTGATGCATTTGCCTTTACGAGGCACTGAATCAGATTCCCTGCAGTAGATCATTCATATCACAAATTGGTGCCATGCTGTTTTAAATGCAGTGGTGCAAGGAGGAATTTCTTGCAGCAGGTGACAACTTTCAGACTTTAATAAGTGAAGTTTCTTCTCTTGCTAAATGTTAATTTGTGTGGAAGGGAAGCAAGTCTGTCAGACATTTTTTTGTTTCTGTGCTGAAATTACAATTCCGTTTTTAAACAGAGTTTGAAAGATGCTCAGTTAGTAAAAAGCCTTTTAGTGGGAGGGTGAAGACAGTTCTTTATCCAGAAACAGTTTGTACGGTTTGGTTGTGAGACACTACCTCCGTAGAGTGCCTCCACAGAGACGCTACCGTTGCTTTTATCCTCACTCTCGGTAGTTGCCTCAAATGTATGTTCTCAGAAATACACAAACTCCAATTGGGAAACACTTAGTGAGTTTATCAGCTGAGACAGGGACATCATTACTTAAGTGCTCTGATGCTAGAGAGGTGGCTTGAGAGGAAATGTATGGGACTGCCATGTGACCATTAGGGTACTGCTACGTTCCCCATTACTTGCTGCTTTTTAAAGAACCTTCCTGGTCACTGGAAGATGCTGCTTCTACTTAGGCCAGAATTGGCAATGCTGGCATCTGTCTTTTGCTTTTCTGTGCCTTGGATTTAGTTAACATCACTCCTTTAGGAGTAGAATAAATGGTTGTTGGTTCATTCAGCTCAATTGTCAGTAGACATGAGGAGATGTGAGAAGAAGGTACTTAAAAAGAGACATCTGCAAGATCAAGAGAAAATTATAAAAAGACAAAATGTCTTTTGTAGCACAGATCTTCCTTCTCAGCTTTGCTCCCCATCAAGCTGCCCTACCTTTCTCCTTTTCTTCACTTACAGGTAAGCTCAAAAACAAAGTGAAATTTTGTTACTCTGCATTGTAAGGGGTCTGTTCCCTCCCTCCTGGGAGGGGAGGAAGGGAATATGCCATCCCAAGCTGGAATGCTCAGTACTGCCCAGTCTCTTCTTCCAGGCTTTACTTTCTCATTTCTTGCACTGGGACAGCATACGGGAGAGAGGGAAGAGGCAGAAGGAGGAGTTATATCTTTTTTTTTTCATGGTACACCTTGACATCTGGCTTCAGGCTGCTTTTCTGTTTGGATGCTTTCTGCGTGACAAGACAGATAGCAAAACTAAATATTTTTTGGGAGTTAAGCTGCATTAAGTTGAGCTGAGCAGCCCTGCTCAGGACCCCTGACATCTGGGACCAGGCTACTGATAATTTGGTAGTGTCAACATAATTTTGAGTAGGGGAGCAGCAAATCCCCCATCCCTTCCAAACTGAAGGGTCATATCTTGTCACCGTGACTTCTAAGCCCCGGGCAAGGAAATCCTCAGGCAGAAGTAATGTCAGGATGGGATCGCTGTTCTCCGTAATCAAGCCCTCATTGGAAAAGCCCTGCTCCTTCAGCTGAGTGGTGTCTCCCACCACCCAGACCAAGCTGTCGCTCTGTTCCCTATCTCATACTCCGGGGAAGTTCAGACATGGCACAGAGGATAGTAAGAGCTCAAAATAAGGGTTCACCTCCT
Source organism: Stercorarius parasiticus (assembly GCA_013396915.1). Taxonomy (NCBI): domain Eukaryota; kingdom Metazoa; phylum Chordata; class Aves; order Charadriiformes; family Stercorariidae; genus Stercorarius; species Stercorarius parasiticus. The sequence continues at coordinate 464,405 of VWZL01003005.1, read as the reverse complement.
CAATCTGAAGCATGGTGGGACTTCTTCCTTTCCCGTGAGTCGCCTGAATTCGGAATGCTTAGCCTGTGGCAGAAATAATTCAGATTTGAACACATTAAATGCACCAGGTCAAGGTAGCAGTTGTTTTTTGCACGGATCGTTTCAGAATATTTTCTGCGGGTGTTTGTAGCAAGCAAATCATAGGATGCAGTTGTTGCTATAGCAATAAGCCTCCTTTAGTGAATGAGGTAGGGTAGCCCCCCTCAGACAGACCAGCATCCTCCCACCAATTATCACTGCAATGAGGTACCTGACACGGTTTACTTACCAGGGATGTGATAGGTATCGATAAACCCTGAATTCTAGGAGCAAATGGATCCCATGGGATTTATATGTTTCCGAAAATCCTTCTTTGTTTGAGGTTTGAGTCACCAGTAAATCTGAAATTTGCTGACTATAATTGCATCAATTATACTAATGAGTGATTTTTTTTCCGTCGTGTATGATCTGAGTATGGGATACGTAATTTTGGCGTGTGTGATATGTTGTATTTTAATTTGGAAGCTGAGAGAAACACAGTGGCTTGGATCCTGTGATAGCTCTGTGAACAGGCTGGACCAACCAGGGCAGTCAAAATAACACAGCTAAGCCTGGCCTTAATTCTCGTGGAAAAGATTCAGTAGAATATCCTTGAAATATTTCACCTAGAAGAGAAAAATTAAAGCATAAGAAAGGCTATAATAATAACAACTTTTTCCAAGCGTCAGCTTTGTTCATTGGTTCATACAGCAATTGTGGCATGCAGTCTTCAGGAAATGAATGTTTTGTTTTTAAATAGTCTGCGGGCTGATCTCAGGAGATCATCCGGACAGGACTGCCGGCACACACACCGTGTGAGGCGCCTAATCCTTGTTCCTCCTGCTTTATGAGAAAATGGGTCTGGTCCAAATCCCTTTGAAGTCAGCGCAAAGCTGGGATCCTTTGGAAGGATCTCTTGGATTGGGTCCTGCGAATGGGTTTTAAGGCTTGACCATTCAGCTCTGAATCCAAACTTACTCCCTGAGTCACTGGAGTGATTCTGAATTTACGCTGATATAAACAGAAGGACAATTAGTCCCTTCTTCCCAACATAAGCACGTAACGAGGAATTACCGGCTCAGTTCACTTTGCAGGCGTTATAGTCACTGTTTCCTCTCACCTCTTCTCTCCCTCATTCTTCGCGTGCTCACAACAGATACGAAAAACAGATCCCTTCAGGTGGCTCCTATAGGTAGCATCTAATTTATGGTGATGATGGGCTAGTGGCTGTTGGAGAAACAGAATGAAAGAGAAAGCAGTTGTAAAATTGCTGCTTTTTGTGGGCTACTTGCACTTGTCTATAAGTATTTATTATCCTAGATGGCAATCTAACGGATTCTCCTTGATGTACTCCAGCGCTAATAAAGGAATTTTGCAGCATTATTACAGCAATTTTAACTCAATTCACTCGGAGAACGCTGTTGCGCTCCGGAAGTCAATTATGAATATCACTTAAAAATATAGATAACGCAAATCTGGACCTGTGTTTTCATCACTATGTAGATAGCAAAATAAAATTACAGTAAGGGAAATGCACATTAGAAAACTGGAGGTGTTGTGAAGGGAGGGGACTAGAATGAAAGGTGATGTTTCCGCTGCGAGGTTTTCTTCAGGCTTCGGAGCATTACTGACACTCTGCCACCTGCTTTGCTTTCCCGTCCAGCTCCCAAGTGGCCTTCAGGCAGAAACATCGCATCTCATCACGGCTTTGCTTTCTAGAACAGCTCTTGCTAAGGATCATGATGAAAGCATCCAGGAGCCATGTCTGGACCTCAGGTGAATTAAAAGATACCGCCTGAGGTTAATGATGGGTTCATCCTTCAAGGCCAACGAAAAGCCAGAAACTGATAAATATAAAGCACATTCCAGCATGTGAGGTAGATGCCGACTTCTTTAATATTAGGTTTTATTCCCTAGGCACTGAAGGTCCACATAATTTTCAGTTCCTTCTGTCACCATGTCCTTCACAAAAGTGATTTTTTTCTTGTTGTTCAATCTCCTGGGAGCACTAAAAGGATTTCTGTTATTGTGGCTGGGAATAGTTGCTGATTTTTAATTCTTAAATTCCCTTTTCCTCTCTTTTACAGAGAAAAGCCTTGAAGGATTTCTGGCAGTTAACTTGGGTTTAATGCAAAGAGGTCCCTAGAAATGAGGAATGGAGATAATTTGTGATTGTTCATGACTCTAGGAATCGAGTCCTGATCATTTGATAAAAACATTAACTAAAACAAGACATATAGCAAGGAAGTGCTGGCAAGAGATCCGTGCAAAATAAGCATAACAGTGCCTTTTTTTTTTTTTTCTGCTTCGAAAGGCTCTTCTTTTCAGCAAAATCCTACTTTATCTACAAAAATCTGGTTTTGATGCATCTCTGGGCAGGGGGAGTTTGAAGTTTCCAGGCAGATAATACCATGCCAACACTATGATAAACAGCCAAGCAACTGTGCTCTATCGTTGGTGAAAGATAAGCTGGAATAAGGGGAGTGATTAAGAGTTGTGTTCAAGATTTATCTAATCAACTTGGAGATCAGGTCAATGTGTTGTCTTGCTACGATAGTTAAGGTAAAGTTGCAAGTCCAAGCAGGTTTGACCTCAGTGTACTTGCTGTGCAGCCAGTGAACCTCTTGTGATTGTTCCCTGTGGTTTATAGGGTAATGAAATGAATACAGAGGGGAAGATAGAACATAAAATATAATTGCTTTTTCCTCCAGCCACCCCCTGCCAGAAGCTGTGCTATCACACAGGGTATGTCCTGGTCCCTGTCGGTCTTTGTGCACTGAACCAGGGTAGATGAGCAACAGCGTGAACAATTTTGCAGAAGAAGATGAAAGTGTGTTCCAGGACTTTTTGGTGTCAATCAAATAAGTTCTCCCTGCTTCTGAATCCAGAACACGTGTGCTCAAGGCACCTGACTTTTAAGTTTCAGTTCTGATTTTTTTTCCATGCAAGAAGTGTACATGTGTAGGCATGGAAGGGCGAGGAAGTGAAGCTGAAGAAGCGAGTCCTCAGTGGTAACTGATCAGCTCAGATCCATCAGGCTCAGCACAGAGGCTCTGACACAGCCGAGAGTTGCTCGGACCCAGCGCCAGCTCTCAGCGAGAGGAGCGAGAAGGCGCACCACAGGGAAAAGAAGTCACATAGTGTGAAAAGCCAGGACATCAATCATAATTGAGGTAGTAAAACATTTTAGGCCACTTCCAGGGAACCTTGTTCTGCTCTCCTTCCACTTCTAAGCCCCCTCTATGTACTGGGCTGATAAAAACTTGCCAGCAGCTTTCTGTTGCCTGCGTCGAGGTAAAATTGTTCAGCCAGCCTTGGGGCAGAACAAGCAGAGCTGCTGTCACATCGCACCCGCTGCAAATTGGCTCCATTATTTATCACTGATGGAGAGGTGTACAATGGAGAGGAGGGGAGAATTATTGTATATAAATGTTGCAATATACACGATTCCCACTTAGAATTGATTTTTCCCCCGTGAGATATGCTGTCTCATTGAAAGAGGGAGAGAGGTATAATTTTAAACCTGACTTCTGTAAGAGGAATTAAACAGACAAAAAAGAGCCGAAAAAGTGGAGGCATTATCTCAGGGGTGCTGTTAATAATTTTCTTAGGAAAATGTAGTCTTGCTGTGCACCTCGCTGACCTAGTGAAACAAGCCTTCCTGTATCTGCCCACTGTAATATTTAATACCGAGTCTCTCCAGCTTTTTTCCTCTGCATTCAACACCAGTTTGGCTTGTTTGTTGCAAGTGGCAGATTGGAAAGAAGTGGAGGTTACCTCTGACAGAATTGTCAAATTAAATTTATCCTGATCCCTGTACCTTCTCCAGGAGACCCCATATTTATAGTAAAGTGCACACAGCTCATAAGCATTGGTTTTCAAAAACACTTTGACAGCAAATAATAAATGTAAAATAATACACAATACAATATGCAATTGACTTACAAGCCTCCCAGTCGATGCAAGTGTTATCCAGCATCCATAATTACATTGCAGGCAGCACATCCTTTACCTGGGAATGACATACTCTGATAAAAAATAAATAATAATAATAACCCCCCCTAAGTATACACCACTGGGTGCCTTGTCTAAACCTGGCTATGAAGGATGCATGTGAAATTAGCATTCGATTAGAAGCGAAGGAAATGCAGGATGGGAATGTAAAGCAAAGGACTATATCAGTGTCTAAATATGAATGTGACATTTGTATGGCTGCATAAATAGTCTCCTTGTGCAGCATCGCTCAGAGAGAAGATTTGCCACAGGAACAAGAGAGTGTGATTTTCCACAGGGTAGAAGTCCGGATTTAAGGTGGTTTTCTCAAGTGGAAGACCTGACCTTCGCTTCTGTTCCCATCCTCTTTTTTCCCCTGGGATCAGCAGGGCCCTGAGAGCGCTGCAGTTTTTTCTCCCTGTCCTATTTATCTATTGGCATTGCATGAGGTTCATAACAACTGGTTTTCTCTGAATTTTCCCCCTTCCATTTTTTCTCATCAGTTTTCCATAGAGTTCAGACCAGAGTTTCCTAATTCTTCTGAATGGTTTTCCAATATTTGTCTTTGTGTCTTGCTCTTCCTCCCTAGAATGTAAAGCAATGAAGGTGGAGTGTCGGTCATCCCTTACCCACAGGCAGGCATCAGCAAAAGAGTATTTGGCCAGGCCATGCAGTCAGTTTATGCCATTTAGGATCCGAAGGCATCTCTCAACCCTTGTCAGCATTAGATGTCCTGCAGCTTTGGCTGTCGCCAGGTGGAGCTTCTCACCTCTCCCAGGGGCTGTGGGTGTGCTCAGGAGCACCCTGCACCCACGCAGCCCCATTCCCATGCACTGGGCTACGAGGGCCATTGGTAACATCTGTCTTTTTAAAAAAAAAAAAAAGCCAACGCTTCATACTCTGAGTATTTCTCTGAAAACAAAAAGATGTGTCCACCTTCCTATTGGTTTTGACTGTGAGAATTAAGGCAGATGGGACTGACATCTTTCTTCCTCTGACCAGTTTCCATTCAAGAATGAGGGTTTATTTTTTAGCTGTTGTGCTTATTGCCAATTACGTTTAAACAAGAAGGCAAGGTATGCAACTTGTCAGGATAGATGGCATTAAAGCTAAATTCACAGGCTTTGCTTCTGGTGTGTCTGATGCCACCCTCAAATCAGATCAATTTGGGATCTAAGAAAAATGCTTATTTTAGAAAAATGAAATTGTCCGTTACCGTCTTCTGAAGCTATCAAGAAAAGTTTGCATCTGTTACAGCCAACTTCACCATCTACTTGACCTTAAATCCAAGCATTTATCTGCTGCTTCCCAAAATAAGCATCAGTAAGGTTTGGGAGAATGCCTTAAGGGTGTGCAAGCCAAATTGTACCAGTCAGAAAGATGCTGTTTTTAAAATCAGCTTTACGGGTGAATCTTCCCATCACTGTTAACGTGTAACATATCCCCCTAAGCCTGGATGCTCTTTGAAGCAAGTTACCAGCTTAATTGGGACTCTTTAATAAAATTTAATGCTATTTTTTTAATGAAGAAAGATGAAAAGTTGCCTAGAGGGGAATCTAGAGCACAAGGTATTTAAAGAAATTATTCTTTGAGAATGTCGATCTCTTATCTCATTCTCCACAAATCATTTAGTGAAATAACATTAGCATTTCACTTCTAGTTATATTCGCTTCTCCCCCCTGCACGCATTTCTTTATTTTTGTTTTTTTCTCCTTTTCAAGGAAAAAACAAGGCACAACAAGGCGCTCAAAAAAACAACCTCGTGCTATTGAGCAACAATTAATATTGTCTCATTCTTGCAAATGGGGAACATAGGTTTTTTTCCAGACAGTTAGGTAGATAGCTTTCTCTTGCATTTATTAATGCTAATCTCAAGTTTAACAGGCTTGGCTTTGCCAGTTCCATAATTACTGCAAACTCGGGCATCTGCAGCTGGGCTCTAGATACAACACAGCCCTATTGCTGTTCCCCATAGGCAATAAACTAAAACAGGAGATGGCTTTCTGCTCCAAATGTAGATACTGAGTGCTCTCCCTTTAGATTCAAGAATTATTTGGGTCCTGCTGTCAGTGCCTGTGTTTGTCATTGAAAGACTCGGCATCAGCACCTGATTCTGTGACTGGAAAGAAAAGGCATTAGTTTCTCACTGCAATTGCCTTAAAAGCCCCAGCTCTCCATAACAACCTGTTAAGGAGTGACTGTTATACTTTGAACTAGAGAAAGGGAACATTTGTGGTGTCCTTTCCTTGACGAATCATTGTCTCGTTTCCCTCTTTGCCACTTCATCTGTTGTTATCTCAGGTCCAGTTTCTTGTTCTTACATGAACATTGTCCAGTTTTTGTGACACGGGTATTGGATGGCAAGGAATGGTGTCAGCAAATCAGTAGGTTTTACTGCAGGCAGGGTCAGGAGGAAGAAGAGGGATGGGCTATAAGAGCAATGGGGAGAAAGAGAAATCCAGCCCACTAGCTTTATCCTCCAAGGTAAGAATTTCTCGATTCTGGACCTATGTATAAATAATTGTCCGTTTCTTTTGACCAATTCATAGTGATTATTCAGTTTTCAGCACACTAGACTCTTCTTCACATATTCGTTAGTGCTTTATCTCTGTTCTTTTTCCCTCTCTTTTCCGGAAAAAAAGCCAACGACATGTAATTTCGGTAGAACCTGGCTTAGCCATATTTTTCTCTATGACTTTTCCCCCTAATTTCAAGGCTCTATTATTTTCTGTAACACTGTAATATGATCTTCATGGTTCTTGTAAGATTTAGGAGAGAGTGGATTATACGAAAATTTCCTGAGCAATCTCCAGAGTTTTGCCTTACATTCAAATCACCGCACACATCCGTAGGAAATAGAAAGGAAAGAAACAGGTCACGGTGTTCCTTCCCCCAGCATACTAGTTCAATGCCTTCAAAATCAGTGGGAATAGTTATCCTTCAGCACGGTGGGAAATTAATACACATCCTGGGATCTGACTGGTGATTCTGGGACTCCTCATCTGTCGACAGTCCCATTGATTTTAGGGTCAGGTCGCAGGACCTTTGCATTAATATAATGTTAATAATGTAAATAACACGCATTATCAAGCCAAGCCCTCTTCCAGTCTGCCAGATGTTTCCTCCCCACCAGGCCAGCCCCCAGAGACACCCCACACATCCATCCCAGCCCTGCCTGGATACCTGCTCCAGAAAGGCCTCTCCAGCTAAGCAAGAAGCCAGTCAAGTGACTAAGTGGCAAAACCAGCACAACTCATGAAAACCACTCTCTTGCTTCCTAATGAGGACTCACAATAACTATGCTGGATTTTTTCCTTTCATATTTATCAAGGTATGGTTTAATTGTCACGAACATCCAGAAGACAAAAAAAGTCCCCTAAACTCAAACCGACAGAAAATTCCGGGGGTTTTAGGTACTCTGTAGTAATGATTCATGCATTTGCAGCTGGGATAATGATAGTCTAATACCTTGATCATATTGCATTTTACATAATTTTACATAATTGTTCATAAGGGCTACAATTATTGTGACTGTGAAGTGTAAAACTACAGGAGGAGAATGAAAAAGCCAACTCAAACTAATATGTTTAGCCTGATTTTCTTGTACTAATTACCACTGGGAAAACACATATTTTAACCTAGCAATGTTTGAATATTTTTGTACTGCAGTGCTGCCACAAATGACAGAGTATAAAAACGACAGTGATTGTCATCCCAAGTGCCAAATTACTGAGCACTGTTAAGCGTGTTCACAGGGCCATGGAGGTATTCTGGCTTTCTGAAATATTTCTAGCAAAGAGAGCGTGGTTGCTAGTGGTTTAAAGTACAGATCGTGCTCACCTGTTTGGTTATTAAATGTGTTAATGTTTCTGCTCTCTGCCATACTAAACAGCATTCTAGCTGTCGGTGTCATGAGGAATGTGCTGGGTTTGTGTTATTTTTACCATTTTCTCATTGCTCTAATTGTTCCCCAGTGATCCTGAGGAAAAGCAATGTTCAGCGGCAGGAAAGGAGGCAAAACCCACTCATTTGAAACACAAAAGCAGGCCTGAGGAAGGAGAAGCTAGGACAGCCCTTCACTTTGGTAGATTGCAAATTTCCATGCAAAACATCCCCACTGCGGCTGGGCTTCCTCCTCCTCCTCCTCCTCCCTGGACTCACCGGCCACGTACTTCCATGTGTCCCGGCTCCATTTCAGCTGCTGGTTGGGAGGCACCCGGAGCCCCTGGAGGTAGCGCAGTGCCCGGCTCACTATTTGCCCCACCGCCAAACCTCTCACTCAAAATCGCCTGGCCAAGAAATCCCACAGAAGTAACAAACACCACGAATGCAAACTATCTGCGTGCTGGGGGGTGGCAGGAGGCTGAGGGCACGGGGAGATGGGCTGGAGTGATGGGGAGAGCAAAGGTCTGTCCCCTCGGCTACTGCCCAGGAGCCGGAGCCACACAGTCCCTTCAGCACAAAGTTCAATGCTTCGGCTGAAGCTGTGGCTGTCGACGGGATCACATTAATATGCCAACCTCTGCGCAGAAGCCATTGGAATGCAGGCACATGTTTGCCTCTAATTGTTCTGGGGAGAGCGGACCGCTGGGAGCACTAACTTTTTAAATTGCCTCCACTAGATTCCTCAGAGCTTGACCGCCGGAGCCGTCATCACCATTTAAACTTGCGAAAAGCCCAGCCCTCTAGACTGAGGTGGAAACAGGTCTTGGGTGTGGCCTTCACCCCATGCAAGGAATGAATTTTGCCCAGAATACTGCAATATTGTGAAATGTGTTAAGGAAGAGCCCTTAGGCATGATCAGTCTCTTCTGGTTCAAAAAGACTCTCAGGCTTGTTGTTGGGTGGAAGAGGACACAGGCCGGTGTACCCACCTAAATTTGTTTCTTAGGTGTCAGGAAAACTTCACCTTCTCTGCATCATTTTCTCTGTGAGTTCACAGTTGGGAGGAGATTGGATGCTGTGGGCACCGACTTGCCGTCTTCATAGGGAAAGATTTTCACAAGGATTTACTCAGGCCTGTCATTACATTTCTGTTCTCCATTGGCTTCTGCAGTAATGGAAGGGGAGAAGATTAATAAATCGCCACTGCCAGAACAGAAAGGCCACCATGGTAATCGAGTCTGCATGGGGGTTTGAGCGAGGAGCTCATTTTCAGAACAATATCTTGACTTTAAAATCCTTCAGGATGGATTAAAACAAAATTTGCTCAGTCCAGTATCTTCAGGAGTCTGAATGACCATCAAAGCAAAGGCTTCATGGTGGCACTTCTCCAAATCAGCTGTGTTATCTTGAAGTTAACCAATTTCCTCTTTTCTGATTTCTCCATCCCTCAAAGGCAAACAGTAATGTGCTGCCAGCACAGCACTTGGACTTCTCAGGACCTGCTGTTCCGGCAGATCAGAAATAGATTTCCATGCCCCTCTTATGTCAGCCCTCGATCTCTGGAGACTGACCTGCACAATTTTAAATTAGCTTGTTCAGACAGCGTAGAAAAATCAAAATAGTCAGCTCGTGTGTAAGGGTCGGTGCGCTTGATGGTCCCACAGCCAGGCTGGATTTGCAGGCTGCTCTTGCCAGTGAGGGCTCAGGTCTGCAGGTCTCCTTGTGGTGGGCTGGATGGGCACAGGAGATCTCAGAGGAGATCAGGGGCTTCCCATGGATGACACTGGAGGGGGGATCTGCATTCAGCCTCCCTCTGTGCTCTCCTCTGCAAGTTGCTCTTTACCTCTCCCATCTGCATGATGATTGCTGACACACGGTGTTTTCCATTCGACTGGCGGCGGCATTTGTCTGTACCGAAGTCCTTCATGCTCTGTCAGATGGTAGTTGAGGAAGGAGCGAAACTCCATCATCCCTGTCTAATGTGGGACGCTCTTGGTGTGTCCCCTGTGCATTTGCTGACTGAGTCACGAAACACGAGATGCTCCTGAGCACATTGGCACTTCTCCGTGGCACAAAGGGTTGGCAAACAGCAGCACTGGGTCAGGTCTCAAAGACAACGTAACTGCATTCGCTGCATGTCACCGAAGCATTCAGTTCACCCCTCTGTGGGATCAAGCACTTGTTTTATTCAGTGCGACGGTTGCTTTGAGCTATCAGAATGACAGGAAGCATCCAGAGTGAGGAAAGCATCTGGCTCCCAATTTAAAAAATGCTACATTAAATTTAATTTATTAATTTGATCGTGTCATCTGCAGCACTTGTTGGCTGTCCCTGTGTCCTGAGATTTCATCCTGCACGTGAGAACACCCTGCCCGGGAGCGAGCAACCACCTTTCCCCTCTTGGTGCGCTCAGCCGGCCCTGCAGGACTACAGATAGGGCAGATTAGCACAAACTACTTGATGGGGCTGCAAATTTCTCTCTTAGCAGCATACGTAGCTGGCAATACTGTGTTTTACTCCTTAGTTACACGTAAAGTTCTTCTGAAGCAAAAAGACAAAGGCAATATTCTTTGTCGTCATTCTCAGTTATTTCAAAATTGCTACCCACAGCAGAGCATCATCAGTCATTAGAGTCACATATAGGAGCATTATATTCACTTTGCGGTCTGTCGGCTCCATCGCCAAGGACATCACAGTCACAATGAGCCATAATCAGTGTGCTGTTGCCAATTTTGAGACATAGTAATTTAGCAAAAATTTCCTGTGTTGAGAGTCCTCTGAAGTTGGAGGGGCTGCTCTGAATTTCTCTGCGTTCCTTTTATCCAGTTCAGTGTGAATGGCGTGGAGGGAGAAATAAGGCATGAGGACCCTCTTTAGCATGCCACCGTTACGCCCATGGCTCGCAGGGCACGTGTGCTGCATAATATCAGGCGTGACCGACACAAGAAGGGACAGCAGGGGAGAGCTGAGGAAAAGCCGCAACCTTGAGTGACCTTGCTGTGGTGAATTTTTAAATTATTCTTCTCCCCGTTGCAGCTAGGATAAAAAGGTACTACACAAAAATACTCTTTTCCATAGAACTTTCAGAAAGAAGCTTCGAGTTACACGAATGTGAGACAGCTGGTCTGGTCCCTCAGGTTTTTACAGACAGCATTTAGCTCGTCTGATCTTTATTCCTGACTGATGACAGCTTGATGAGTGACATCAGGCAAATCAAACCCCTCTATGCCTCGCTTTTCCCATGCACGATTGTATTTACCCAGTACTTGGTGAGCTAAGGCTGTTTTCAAATTGTCTGTTAAGAGATGGGTAGCATTTGACCACTAACTGCATCTTGCAATTCCATTAATATTATATCTTACGGCAACATTTTCTAATGTGCAACCATTTAAAAGCTATTTTTTACTCTGAAAAAAAATCTGCTGACACCGAGGCTCAAGAAATTCTCTAGCCTGTCTACAAGGAAATTAAAAATGTGAATTTTCACAGGCTGGAAGCGGAGCTGTTCCCAGAACCTTCCCTTCTGCTCAGGAGAGAGAAGATTGCCCACTTCAACAAAAACATTGCTTCCAGTGGTCCCCTCCCAGCCCAGCCAGGCTGGATCAGCGTCAATTTGGATTATCAGTACTTTGACTTTATTTACCCCCTGTGAAATGCTTATGAGCATTTGGCCATGCATTTAAGGTGTGCAACTTACTTTGGGGTCCTTTGCATAGTTGAGCATGAAGGGATATAAAAATAAATGCAGGCAGATTTATTGCAGTCTAATTTAATAAAAATGTCAACAAATAAATGCACGTTTGGCAGGGGAATAAATATCAGACCGGAGCGAAGCAGACAGTGGAGTAGGTTGTAAGAAATTAACATGAAACATTTTGGTTTGACAGCGACTATAAAACAAAATTGTACTTTGGAGAGTCGGGGAGCGATTTAGCAGAGGTGTGCTCCCAGGGCACGCAGCAGCAGCTCACGCGAGCCGGGCGTGGGGAGATGGGTTCGGGAGGAGAGCACACCGCTACGGCGGGGAATGGTTTGTGATGTGTCGCTTCCATTTGTAAGCTGACATTTAATGTAAGGGGAGTGCGATGCTGCCTGGATTGGTTTTTTCCAATGAAGGGCTGCAGGTTGTGCCTGCACGTTGCTTAGCAGCAGCATGCCAGCCCCGGTCCAGGGCCGGCCGGCTTCCTCCTTCTGCCTGGCATTGGACTTGTTCCGCTCCCGTGGCTCCGGCTTCACGTATTTATGCTTCAAGGGAGAGGCAGGGAAGAGATGCAATCTGTGTGCTGCACCCAGACCGGCTGGGTGTTAGTTTACAGAGTGATTTGCTCCGGGTGAAATAGGAAGAAAAAGCTGAATCGATTCTCTTGGTACCCCACGTGCTCATGCCTCTTGCATTTTAAATATTCCATCCTCCACTGCCCCTTCCTTGTGTCTGCTTGTGCTCCCCTGGATGCCAGCTGCGTCTCCGGACTTTTGCCAGGACAGGCAGCGGACGTCCCGCTCCTCTTGGGCCCCGCAGCTGAGCGATTGCACCAGCTACACAGCTTTGGGTTAAGCTGTATCTGGAGGGAGTCTGAAGTGTTTCAGCTGTGGGGCCTGTTTCCATGTCAGACAGACTTTAAGAGGGCTGTACTAGGAGAATTTGAGGTCTCCTGTGGATATCAGAGAGCAGATCCATAGCACAGCAGCTGACTGTGATGCTAATGGGCTCTTCTAGTGCTCTCCATTGATTTCAGTGAAAGCAAGAGTGTTAGGATGCTGTTCCTAAAGAAAGCACATGGCATTTTTTTCTGTAGCAGTGAAATAGCTGTTCAGGTGTCTTGCAATATTTGTTTTCACTTTTTTTTTTTGCGGTGTTCCCTCTTTGGGCTTTGGTTTCTCACAAGGTCCCCAGGCAGTTACTAGGGCTGTGGCTGCCACAATCGTTGTTCTCTCCTCTTTATTGCAGAAACGCACTCAAATCCTGGGATAGATTTTGTTTTAATGGCCCAGTCGATATATGGTGCTTATTCCACCTCAGGCATTACATAGAGGTTTTTAAAACATACTTGTTCATCTTAATACCCCTGCTAAATTTCTGAAATGCTCAATATATCCTATGTGTTTCTTAACATCTTAGCACAAATCCAATATCATATTTTCACTGTAGGCATAGAATCATCACTCACTATGTGGAGGACCGTATCCCGATGCGTGGAGCCAGAAATTCAAGGTAACCCGTTTGCACGGGGGCAAAAGTGCAGTGGCTAATGGGGAGGAGTGTGTGGGAACAGGGTTAGCTTCACCGTAAGTGGAATAAAAGCGTAAAGATTTCCATACCACAAGCTGGGGGAAACGGGGAGTGTGGAGTGGAAACTTTTGGTCCTAAAGTTATGGAAGAATTGATGTGTGAAATTGCAAATCTGGTAGTAAGAGTTTTTAATAAATCTATCAACTCAAGGGTGGCACTGTGTGACTGAAGAATTGCAAACGCGGTATCTGTATTTAAGAAAGGGAGAGAAATAGGGAGACCAGTGTGTACAGGCCTTTTAGTCTGACATCAGCTCCTCAGGATCAAAATTTTTGTCCAAAATTCTTATGCCCACTGCTGTGATGAGTTGTCAAAAGGACACAGGCCATGTCAGGAAAAGTATTGGCTGCGTAGATAAGGAGCTGTTAAAATCCATGCAGGATTCAGCCATTTGTGGAATATCTATGCTCAAAAAAGGTGAATTAAAACAGGGACACATGCAGATGAGGGTATTACGGAGATCAGGAGAACGGAGAGCCTGATTTACAAGAGAAGGCTAAAGGAGCATGGCTTGTTGATCATAGCAAAATGAAGGCTTAGCAGGGTTATGATTACTGTCTGTAAAAACATCAGGGAGGAAAAAGGACTATTTGCACTGGAGAACAGTGTTATTGCAAGAACGAAGGGACATAAATTAACTCACATTGGAAATCAAAAGTTTTCTAGCCATTAGGACAGAGAGGCTGGAACAGCTTTTTGATATGAATGGCAATGAAAAAACCCCCAACTACTTTTAAGCCACAGCTCAGTAAGTTTATGGAGAGATAATACGATGCAGCGCACATGATAGCAGGGACTGCACTCGGTGACCCCAGGGATGACTTCCAGCAGGAACTCCATTTCAAAGTCCTCATTAAAATTTCTGTGTATTTCTTTTTCCTTATCTTCCTTTAAAAAGGGATTATCCTGTAATAAAGAGGGTGGTGCCATCTGCCACCGTCTCTGGCGCAGAAGGGAGGAATTGCTGTTTCATCTTAGTTAGCTGTATTGAGGAGGTTGGGGGAAGGATTTGGGGCTGCTTCCATCTGGCACTGGGGCTGATTGAAGGTGAGAGCTGATCTCTTGAAATGCAGTGAAAAATGATGGGTAAGGCAGATATAAATTGTGAAGCGCCTTGAAAATACAGACCAAGCAGCTTAGGTTTGATGTGGCCGCTGAAGTGAGGGGAGAGGAGGGCTGCGTAGAAGGGAAGGGCGTAGCCTGAAGTGAAGCTAAGCAAAATGTCTTTACAGTGGCGTTCTCAGATCTTACAAGCGGAGCAAGATGGCAGTTTTCTGTGTTAGAGAAAAGAAAATTAGAGTTGATCTGTGGTATAAGATGATGAGAGGCCGGGTGAGACATTTAGCTGTGTGGGGAGAAGGATGACCCCGTTTCAGCAGAGGGAACTGGTGTGATGGTACATTGGTCTGGTGAGAGCATACAGGGCAGGTCAAAAATGGTGCCGAGGTTCCAAAGCTGGGAGAAACTGAAGTATTTCTCCAAGGCATTGGTCCGCTTCCAGCACTGACTGTGCTGCTTCTGTTCAAATGGAGCAGATTAGCAGAAAACCGTAGCTTTTAAAATATTTGAAGTATGGCTGCGGCAGGCTCAGGCCCCTCCTTCTGGTAGAGGAAGGTCCCCGAGAGGTTGGGCTCCCTCCTGGGAATGTGCCACCGGACCCCATCCTCCAGCACCGGGAAGGAAGAGCTGGATCCTGAATAACCATGCTGAGACTGGTCTGAAATTCATGAGAAATTGAGAAAAGGTCAAAAGAAAAGGGCGAAATCTCAGTTTATTTGTCTTTTAATTTTGGTCCCTGGAGAGTTACATTTTCAGGCACTTCTCTCCAGCCAGGAGGGTCAGAAACATCTTTCGGTGAAAGCTGAGCATGCCGAGTAATTGCTCAAAAAGCAGTTCTCAAACAGGTGTTTGCAAGCGCGGCCTCCTTAAATTAATGACAGTCACAGATCTGGTCAAAAGAACAAGTAATGCTTTTTCACACTCCATGACAGTGATGCTGGAGTTTTAGGAACCCAACCAGATGTCACAAAGTTTGCACTTTGCAAATGGTGACAAATCTGGTCGGTGACTTTATCGGAAGTCTAATGTTCTCACTGCTGTGCAGCTCCCCACAGGAGATCTGTGTCTCCTCTCCCCCCAGCACTCTGTCCAAGGACAGGTTTCCTACGCGCACGCAGTGTCTGCATCGAGTCACCCCCTCTTCTGTTCTTCCTCAGAAGGAAGGACCCGGAGCAGCTTCCGGCGCGTTTCTGAACTGCCAAAATCCTGGTTTTATTTTTCTCAAGCCTCTGAAGCAGACTCCTCTTGTCTTCCCTCCTCAGGACTATAAGATTTGGCTTTTGTAGAGCAGTTGCTATGAAAATGCTTACTGATACTTACCCACATCCCATTGTCCTCCTGGTGTTTCTCCTTTATTTTGGAAGGGTTTGTCTGTAATGCTGTTGATCCAAAATTAAGGGTTTGATAAACTAAATGATTCAAATGGCACGGAAAGCTCTGTGCAGATAGGCTCAGTCAGGCCTTCATTAGCTTAGCTTAAATCACTTGAGGCTACTTTGATTCTGAGCAAGTTCACAGAGGATTTTTGGATTAATTTTCCCGCATATCTCCATCCAGGCAAGCCCTAAAAAAATCACCAGCATACACAGCATGCCTTAGGAAATGAACTCTTCTAGGAATGAAGGATACTTCTAGAAAGCTGAAAGACTATGGGCATGAACTGGCACATGGGGGTGGCATGAGGGTGGCAATGGGCAACCGCAGCCTTTCCCCCTCCTTCAGAGCAGCCTGCCCCTGAGCTGTCAGAGGTGCAGACTCAAAAAGAAAAGGTGATGGTAAAATAAAAACTCTAGAATATGGCCTGTGGCAAATATCAATTTAACTTTCTGAGCTTCAAACATCTGTACGTGTAACTATTTGAGAATCCGTATATTGCTCCTTCTCTCAGTTTCCCCATGTGTAGAATGGGGTAAAAAAATACCGGTCTCCTTTGGAAAGTGTTTTGATACCAGGCACTAGAGAAGCTCCAAGAGTTCATTATCTCCATCCTGTTAATGCTATCGCTGTTGTCGTTCTGTGGTTTGCTTTACTGAAGTAATGACCCATTAATATTATTTTGTTGACTGTACAGATGATCTTTCAAAGCAGCAGTCAAATGTGCCATTAAGAGCTCCAGACAACTTACTGTCCTAATTTACAAGCAGATGCAGCCAGTAATAAATAGGAGATTAAAATGAAGTAATGGTTGAGTAAGTTTTTATGCAAAGAGCTATAATCTTGCTGTCTCCCCAGCCGTCAGTACCTCTGCATGCGCCAAGACATAGGTCTGCGGATAAGGAAGCGGCTTCTGTTCCCATTGTTGTGCATCCACCGCTTTTGCGAATGTTAAATCTATGCTAAAAAAAAAAAAATCCCCTGAACAAGCCCCCTGTTCACTCATCCTGGAGACGTTGCTGAGAAGTTGGCCAGCTGATACGTGCAGGTTTTCCATGTGGTGCAGCTTTGCTGGAGCTACTGTAACTCCTGAGACTGATTCCTAGAGACCCCAAGGAACTACCACAGCTCTTGTCTTCTAGGCTGTTAACACGCATGACCAAGTATGTTTTAAGAGTGATGTCAAAATAGCTAATAGAGACGCTGTGTTTCTCGTTTAAGAAATACTGTGATATACTTACCTCCCAGTAGGGAGAGTGTGATAGTAACCCTCCCTTCCCAGACTCTGCTGAATGTTTCGTTAGCCGAGAAATGCAAAGTTGGCTTTTCCAGCAGAGACTGCAGAGGTGACGGGGGTTCTGGGATAAGGGACAACACTTACCCTGACTCAGCACAAAAGCTCAGCCAAAAACCTTAGTCCAAACAAGCCCAACCAAAAAAAACACAACAAAACCCAAACAAAGTGGCAATTGCTGAAATCTGAAAGAAAGAAAAGAATATACTATTAGTTTATGGAACATGTTGTCTTTTTATATTTAACAGACTTCATATAGATTTATACCAATAAAAAGAATAGCAGAATTCAAGGTGTCATAATTGCTTGGCTTTTACTTACTTTCTTAAGCGATGAGGCAGGGACACAGCAATTAATGGGATCTCTTGCCACATCTGAAACAGAAAGGGATACAAACCATAGATCATCCTGCTATGAGCTCCTCTGAAAAAGGCGGGATTTTGAAAGATAAATTCCCAATGGAAATTTCTCTTGGCTTTTTGTTATGCTAACTATAATGGCCACCCAATTTCCAGTCCCAGGAAACTGAGGCCCCTCTCTCCTGTGGGGTGCTTGGTGTATGGACCTGGTGCTCTGCAGAAAGGATGGGTTTAGTTTCAAGTTGCACATCGTCATTATTTTCTTTCTCTCTTTTTTGTTTGCAAACTTCAGGAGTCCAAGAGCGAACGTGCTGCTTTGCCGCCCTTGTTCCCTGCTGACTTCATTCCCCTGATCAAAGCTAAAATAAGTAGGCCTGGTTTGTTTAATAGAGAGGGTCTTACACAGTCACGCCTCTTTGTTTGCTGACATAATTGAGGAGAAGACAGCTTTGGGAATAGTGCCTCTTAATTGCTCTCACAGACGCTGCAAGGCACTTGGTGTAGGGGACGGCTAAATTGGGCCTATTGTGGATTTTTGAAAAGCCTCGGTAACAGAGGAGTCGGAAAAAAAAACCCCAAGCCCTTATGTAAGCAGCAAAGTAACCTTCATCTCAGCATCGGCTTTTCTCTGCTTAAAACTTCCTTGCACTGAAATGTACCCCAATGGTGCAGCAGAGGCATCGCTGCCCCGGCCCCACAGGTCTCCGGTGGGCACAGAGAAAGAAGGGGTGGAATTGAACATCTGGGTGTAACTTCATGTCTATTAAAAAGTTCAGCCTTTTAATAAAGCATATGTATGGCGGTAAAAGCTTCCTTCCTAATGAGTACTGGAGTGCGGAAATCAGTGTTTCTCAAAGGAAGGCCAGGCTGTAACCCTCTTGATTTTAAATCAAAGGTTGGCTGTGACTCCTCAATCCTTTGCAGTCCAGAAGAAGTCGGCAGAGCTGCTAATTAGAGCACCGGTTGCGGTTTTTTGGTTTGAAACCCTGAAATGAAGGGCAGGTCTGCTCTGTACGTTGTGACAATGAAGAGAACTCAGATTCCTGGCTAAGGCTTTTAGATGAAAGAAATGGAGAAGGGCTTCTCGGGGACAGATTCCCCTGGCCGTGGCACAGACGAGCCTTCACCGACTGGGGACGAGACTGAGCGCAGTATTGTCCTTGCCCTCTGGGACTGCAGGCTACAGCCTGGGAACTGCACTCTAATTTTAATGATGCTGTTAGTGAATTCTGGGATTGAACCTCTCCCTCTTTTAGAAACAGGTTTTAGTTGTCCGAAATGATTCTATTTTCCGCTATTTAATAGGTAGGATTCAAACATAGTATTGATAAGTGTTCCTACACCTGGGGGGAGTAAGGAGATATTTTATGTGACAATGGGGACAAAGGCCTCATTCTTTTCCTGTTATATTCATTACATTTTCTTTTGTTTACAAGACTATCTTACTCCATCAGAAGTACGGCAAATTGTCTCACAAAAGTAGCAATGAATTCACTAGACATTCACCTAAACCTTGACAAGTATTGTCTTTTGCTATACATATTTTTAAAGCCTTGAATAGCATATAGCACAGAGCCGAGGAAAAGCATGTGACCTTCTCTGTATCAGTCTTAGAAAGAGCTCATGTATTAAGAAGCTGTCTGCCCATAGGAGAACTGCAAATCGCTGAGCAACTCGACAAGTCCCTGTGGTAAAAATGGGAATGAGAGAGACAAGCCACGGGAGCCCTGGTTTAACTGGGTACAAGCACACATCTGAAGGCAAATATGTGGTTTCCTTGAGACTGCTCACAATTGGTTCTCTGTGCTTGCTTTTGGACCCCGCAAAGATAAAATACTTGCAAGCAAGTGCATGAACACATCCTTCTCTCAGCCTTATCTTCTCCTGAAGCTGCTTCAAAGCTTATCTTTCCTAGAATTTCATCGCAAATATCCTGGCCAGGTGGCAGAAGACTTTCATAGTGCAAGACTGATTAAGAATTGCAAGTTGCTTGCTATTTTTGTGACTAACTCACAGTCCCAAACCCGATTCTTGGGTTCCTGCTTGGTGGAAGCTCTATGGTTTGGGGATTACCATTGTGTATTAATTTATTTTACAAAGAAAAAAAAAAAGACAGCACTGACAATAGTACAATAGATAATGCTAAAATTTAACGTTTGGCGCATCCTTGAATGCCTTTCTGCAGTAGATTGAAAAGCTTGACCAGTATTCAAATTATAATAGGAAACTATTATATTTCGAACTTAAAGGAGATAGTTGGCTTTTTAAAACTTCACATCGCAAGAACTTATCAAACATAGAGCTTAAAAAAAAAATTAGATGGAAGGTTGGGAGGGGATTTTTTTCCCCAGACATTCTTCTTTATTTTGCTAGAAATGACAGCTGAGAATAAACAGTGGCTCTCCTCAAATCTGAAAGGATGAGAGAAATTTTAACAAGGAGAATTTTCTTCCAATCTTTTGCACGTATGCCAGCAACAGGAGAGTTAACAAGACCATAATGGGACAACTCCTCTGGTACATCCTTATCCTTCAGGACTTAAAAGCCCTGACAGTTAAAAAGTATTATCTCATGAAAAAAAAGGCTGTTTGAAAAAAAAAAAAAAAAGAAGAAAACAGATTTAAGCTTTGGGGTTTTTTGGCAACAGTGCAGAAGTCTCCCTTTTTCTATTTTGGAGGCTTTCCAAATGTTTTTTAAATGGGCCTTCAAAATGGCCTTCACTTTTACAGATATTTTAGCTACGTTACAGGAATTGGGAGCAGGGAACCATCATTCAGTGTGGCTGCTTCTCTTCAGTTGCCCAGCAATCTGTTTTTGGTTCAGTGTCATAGAGCATCATTATCGATGATCTAGAAGAAAATATCCAAATACTAATGACAAAAATTACAGATGGCAGAAAAGCGAGCAGATGAGTAAATAATAAATCAGTTCTTCAGAGTGATCTGGATCCAGTGAGCAACCAGACTCATTTGAACGACACAGAAAATATGAGGTCCAGGAACCAAGAAAATAGGTCATGCTTACTGGCTGAGGGGACTGTATTTTTGAAATGATAAACACCTCAGTGTGAGCTGGCTGCAGTGGCTGAGAAATTAAATAGGAACCTTGAATGTGTGAACTGGGGAAGAATGAGTTTATGCACCACTATATCGAGAAATAAAGACAGACCATCTCTGCAACACTATGTGACAAAATTAGAAATGCTTTTGGAAAAAAAACCCAAAACCATTAGAAGAATGGTTTGAGTTCTAGAGGTCTCGGCTTATGGACTAAAAGTGGCTCCATCTCATTAGCTTCTCCAAGAGGAGCTGGGAGGGATCTTACAAGTGCTAACACTGAGGAAGACTTCTGGCAACAGAGGACCCTTGGATGTCACGGAGGACGTTACCGCATGATCCCAACCTAGCAACTGGAATGAGAAACACTCAGAATAGAAAAAAGGCAAATGGTTTTAGTAATCAACACTGGAGCAGCTTACCACAGACCATGGTGGACTCCCCAACATTAAATACATTTTTTAAACGGGTTTGGGCACCTTTTTAGAAATCATAGTAGCATTCAGCCCAAAATTGTGGGATCTTCAGTACGGTCACTGCCTGGGAGTTCCTCTCTCCCCATCTGAACATCTGCAGCTCTTGACTCATGCTGTAGATGCCCATCCATAATGTATCTCTCAGGCTACTCCTACCCACGAGCCAAGAGAAGGAAGCACATTTGTGGGTTTGTTCAGCCTGGGAAGAGAAGGCAAAGCCGGGGGAGATGTAACTGCTGCCTTCAGGCAGGGGGAGCCTCCAGGGCCAGGCTGTACCCACCAGCGCTGCACCCTACCTGCGGCAAGTGGGGAGCAGACGCCAGGTGCTGCCTGGCCGTGGCCATCCTGCCTGTTGCCTCCCGCCATCTGGAAGCACTTGGCCGCATTCTTTTAGGCTAATATAAAGCACTTTACATTAGGCAATCAGCAATGGCAAACAGATAAGTCCTTCCCTTTCGTGGTGGAGAGAGACTATTAGAAATACTCCTCTTGGAAAAAAGTGCCCTTTCAGAAATGCGCTTTGGATTTAGGGACTCTGCACAGTCCTTCATCTGTCAGCTTCCTCCTCTGTTCCTCACGTTTGATGGTTCACTGCTTTTAGATTTGTTTCTGCCTGGCTATCCATTCCCATTCTCCTGTGACTAATATTTAGTTGTACGGTACCACCGAGAGCCTCTGCAAGGTGGTAGCACGGCATATATGGGACCCAGAGGAATTCTGAAACGACCCTTTTAAAAAACAACAGCATACAATAAATTAGAAAAAGGAAGCAGTTTTTTTAGGAAAGCTTGATACTTAGAGCAGCAGCCTCAGTGAGGAAAAGTTAACTGTTTCAGAACGGGCTTTGCCCCACCTGAAGACGATGGGGAAACTCTTCTTGAGCCACAGTGTTTGCTCAGGTACCAGCCTCCCGTCCCTCCTCCTGCTCTCCAGTCCTTGTTTCATCTCTAAAACTAGAGTGTTATGGTTGCATATTTTAAAATTACTGTTGCTCGCTGCCTGGGCGCAAGGTCAGAAGTTGCAGTTGCCTGTTGTACACGGTGTTGTACACAGCTGCTCTGGAGCTGACGGAGCAAATGGCAGAAGGACGTCATAAGCAGGAGAGAGTGACCAAACGCTACGTCCTTCTGGGGTCAGCTAAGGGATGAGGATAATGAACGATTCACCATTAAACAGAATTAAAGCCCCAATACTGTGATTTTAATATACGGTCAGAAACCCAGCAGACAGGTTCAGCCAAGCACCGTTAGTCTCTCTCTTTCTCCTCTCTCTTCCCCCGATGTGCCCCCAGAGAAGCAGAGGCCTTTCAGTGTGCAGTGGTTACTACACGTGTAATCTGACGGTGAATGTTGCTTTTACAAGCAAGCCCCGCATCTAGTAGTAGCATGTACCAGAGGTGGTATGAGCGGGATAGGAGGCTCTGCCACTTAGAATAAATTATTTGGGACAGAAATGTAGCGTCTAATATGTTTGTAAAGAGTCTAGTGAGTGTCTGGGTACTCCCTGGGCAGAGTAATAATTGCACTTTTGCTTTTCTGTTTTATATTTATAATCTAGAACAGCTAGCCCTTGAGTAAGCATAAACTGCACTTCCATCATATTTCCATTTGGGTTATGAATATTTCACACACCTGCAGTCTCAAAAGCACATAATTGCAAAACCACACTCAGACAGGGACTGAATAAACACTGCTGCTGATTCTTAATGAGCCATTAATCAGATGTTTAACTACAGGTAATTCCCTTGAGTCCTGGTGTCCCAAGAAAAATCTGTATTCCCTCTAAGTCATAGAGAAGCAGTTGACTTATGAACAGGAAATTGCAAGCTGCAGGCTGAAGGAACAACGTTGGCTTCCCCTGGCAACTCCTAATGGTGAAAGGTGGAAATTTTTGATTTCGTTTGGATGTCTAAGTCTCACTGCCGTGAGCCATGGGCTCCAAAGTCATGTAAGGACTTTGTAGGAGCTAAAGACTTCTGTTTCAGTTGTTGAAGGGTACATTTTGGGCAGAGCTGGGAAGATGCTCTGATTGCCGTCTGTCAGTTAACGTTACCTGCTCCTCATGGATGGGAGCAAGGCTGTGATCCTTCACACAGTGTGATGTCCTCCTCTGGAATTCACTATCGAAGGAGGGTGTGTATTCCAGCTGCTTTTTAACAAGGGATAGATAATTTTATGACGACTGTTATTTGTCGTCAAATTATCCTTGATTTACCATAAATACTGTAAATCAAGGATAATAAAATCATATATTTCATAGTGCACAACAAACTCTGCAGGGCTTAGGAAGGAAATTTCTTCCACCGGCAATATTGTATTGTTGCTTAGGTCAAGCTGGACTGAGATGGACATTTCTTTCATGGGAAAAATAGCAATTTCCACATTTATTTTAATTCTAAATAAGCCCAGTGCTATATTTTGACCATGAGATGATGTGCTGAAAATTCTTTGTTCAGAAGCACTGCAGTCTTCCCCTAGAACAGATCAATGTGTCNAAAGAAAAGAAAAGAAAAGAAAGGTTTTCCTAATTTCTAAACTTGTGTCAAAACGTGGCTGGTTTCATTCCCAGTTTTGCTGGCGCTAAAATGTCATACTGCGCTAAGATGGCGAGGTGAGTTACTGATGTTCATGACAGATCTGCTGTAAACAGCATTTCGCAAAGGACACAACGGTTTTAAGAGCTTATCCTGTTCTCTTTGTAAAACGGTCACACATCTTCGTATTAGCCAACCGGTGAACGCAGTTGGTTTTCCTCTGAAGAGCATGCACACGGAGATGAAGCCAACCTACACATGTTAGATATTAGAAGAGCTCCAGGTTATTAACTATGGAGAACAAAAGGTTTTAGACGATCTCTCCATCTGTTTCTCCCTCCTGTGCCAGAGACACAGTGTAGCAGACCGTATCTTCACAGACATTTTCCAGGTGGAAAATGTGCATACAAGAAGCGTGTGCACCAGCTCCTATATCTCTTTCCCAAAGTATAAGCTCCTTTCATCACAGCTGAAGGAGCCATATCCCAACGGCAGACATCCATAAAGCTGACAGTTGGAGTCTCATTCCTGCTTTCACTCCCTAGATGTTATTTCCTTGTAGGATGCTCAGTTTAGCAGAGTAGTTTATAATAACTTATTAATTAAATACTTATTGATACTCCATGCCTGCCTTTTAGGCGGGGTGGGGTGTTACAAGGCGCCGGTTGAGGGAAGAATGAGAGTCCCTTCTTGCAGAGGGAATCTGTATAGCTGCACTCCTGCTTACATTGCTCTTTTCCTCAGGGATTTATGTAGAGACTGGACTGGAGGAGGCAGTAGGAAGGTTTTGGGCAGCCAGGCACTGCACTATTGTACTGCCGTGTCCCAGATTGCTCACAGACCCAGAAAGGAATAGATGGAGAGGATACTCAGGTGTTTCTGCAAGTAAAGTCTGCGCAGCGGCCACCAGCGGAACCGCCCTAGCAAGCATGTCCCACCAACGTGTGTGCTAAAGAATGTCCATGTGATACCAATAAGCAAAGTTCATTTATGGGAAAGGTGTTATTCTTCATGTCCTCCCCTGGGAAGCGTAGCTTGCCGTCAGCAGACACTGCACGTGCTGCTGCTCCGCAGTTGGGGATGCTGCAGCAGAGTCAGTAACTCCAACCCACGCTCACAGGTGCAACCACCATCTCCATTTTCACCCTTGCCTGCTGTCTGGCACAGGTCACAGAAGCTTTCAGACCTACCATCTGCCCCTCTGCTGAGCAGAGGGGATGGGGAACATGCCACCCCAGAGCTCTCCAGCTGGGGGAAGCAGTGGCAGATGTGGACTCTTGATCACATACTGGTTTGCTTCTCCCCTGATCTCACCTGCTGCTGCCTGTGGCCACTTTGATTACAGCTGATGAGTGTGATACCTCATTGGCGAATGATGTTTCTCATGGTTCTTGGGCTGGTGTTGTCTCCTCCTGCTGCAGGTGAGGCATTTTCCTGGGTTGTGGAGCGTGCTATATGGTAAGGGGAAGAGGATGTGGTAAAAGGGGCAGATGACACCAACTAACGACGAGGCACTGCTGGCTCCAGACTGGCTTCCGTAGACAGAGGCTGGGTAAAACCCACTCTGGGTTGGGCTGTTGTTCAGTAAGATCTGCATGGCTATTTTATGTGCCAACAGTGGTGAGGTGCTCTGGAGAAAGCTAATGAGTAGGAAGAAAAAGTCTTGTTAGGCCTTTCTCGATGAAACAGCACTTATGATACAAATGGAGCGCATATAATTCATCATTGATGGCTTTACCTGCCAAAGGAGAGCTACAGTTTTCTTTTTTATATGCACAAATCTTGAAGTTCACCATGATCTTCCTAGATGGTTTCGCTCTTTAGAAAAAAAAAAAAAGGGAGTTTTGAATCTAATAAATAATCCTGGAATAAAAAATCTGGAATATTTACAAAATACATATAAATGTCGGCACCTCCTCTAAAGCTATAATTCAGTGTCTTAAAATCAACATACACACACTGGGTGACTAGTTGTGAGTATTCTCCCTAAACTGAAATGCAGGCAGGCCAGCAGGTTGCCGTGCAAATGGCTGAAGAGCAATGATCTGCTTTCATTGCAGGCTTAATTTGTGAACTACATTTATTAGATTTTTTTTGTTGTTGTTGAATGAGTTACTACATATCCTACTTCTTCCTGTGGCAATAGCTGCATCCAAGGGGAAGACAAAAAAAATCAAGAGCAGGTGACCCAAAGCCTACACCACTTTGCATGTGCAAATTAAATAGTTGCAAGTATCAGTTTGAAACTGGTTCCACTTGCTAGAAGAAAAGAAACCAAAGTAGGCACTGCGGTTGAGAGTGAAACCCTCTCCCAGGAAAGCCACGGCTGAGCTTGGCGTTGCTTTCTGCCACACGGAGGTCAGCCATGGAATATGCTCCCCAGCCCAGCTCCCGCTGCTTCCCTCATCATGGCCCTACACAACAGCCCTTGTTCTCCAGTGCCGCCCAGGGAGCCAGCGCAGGGACACAGCACACAGAGCCGAGCGTTAGGGACTGGAATGGTGCTCCTGAAAATGACGTGAGATCGTAGCAGAAGTAAAAAAGAGCAGGCAAAAATGACATCGTGCACAACATGTCTTCAAACTATCGGCCCCTGCTATACCCTGAGTGCTGCCAGTAACTTTTTCAGACCTGTTTGGAGGACATAACCGAGTGTCCTTCACCTGTAACTCTGCAGTCCCACAAAAAGAGCCGCCTCTCAGAGACTCTGATTGCACATAATTATTTTTTTTTCTTTCTAAATTGCAGGTTAGGGATTCCCCCAGCTACCGCACCTGAGAATTGAGAAGATTGATCTAAATTCTAATATCAAATTACAGACAAGTGACTAGACGTAAAATCACCTTAATGTATCATGAGTATAATGTTTAACACATAACCAAGAAATATGCTTATTACTGTTAGATCAAACATAATAAAATTAAGTTATGGACTACTGAAATCATAGCAATTCAGCATCTTGTCATTGCAACACAGAACCCGAGAAATTGATATTTTAGCCCTGATTTTCAAAGCATCTCCAAAGCTGTGTCTATCATTATTGAGGCTTTTTGCCTGCATGCTTTTTTTGGACATCTATTTATTTTTTCCCCCAAAACACAGATGTTTGCCCTCTATTGTATTCATATGAACAGACCAGCCAGATAAGCATTCAGCTGCTTTGTGCATGCAAGCACAACCATTTTGCGTATAAGGAAAGGAAAACCACCCCCATAACTGAGGAAAATGTTAGCTGAAGTATCCAAAAAGAAATAATAAAAAGAATGTTGTGAACATCCATTCAGTGATAGACGCCTGATCTCTTAGATTTTGGCCCTTTAGCGTAAGATTGATGTGGAACAGTTTTCAGTTTTGACATTCTGTTGGACCCATCAGAGATGTTCCCGTCTTTGCAAGGAGGGAAAGACGGTGTCTGGCTCAGCAGGCAGCAAAATAAAGCAGCAGAGACTTGAGGAAGCCTGATATGTCTTCCTTACAGTACATTGAAATTTGGAATTTCAATGCGTAAGACTTTTTATTGGTCATACATTGCCTTTTCCCTCAAATGCTCCTGGGCTACATTTGCTCTTCTTGATCCTTTTTGGGTCCAGCTCCAAATGGTGCTCATTTACCTTCAATTTCAAGTGTGTTCTGAGAGGTGCAGGGATCCCTCAGATTCTCAAGGAATACTGATGAAGGTGAATAGATGATAGCGGAGGTTGCTGTGCACACACAACTGGGTGAAGCAGGGCAAAACTTTGGGCTACATGTGGCTTGGGGGTTTAAATATCAGAGTTTACTTTTGAACTAATTTTAAAATAATGGAATTTGATTTTCTATGCTCCTAACTCTGCCTAAGTGAAAAACAGAATCAAATTCCTTTAGACCAGGCACACTGCAACCCCAAATATTTAGAGTTGGAGTGTCACCAAGGGCTGAGCCTGCCCACGTAAATCCTCCAGCAATCCTCAGATGCCCACGAAGGCGAACTCTGGGCATCGCTTACACCGGCACAGAAAAGAACAGAATCAAGGCCTTTGTGTTCAGTAATTTTGACATACTAACATATTCAGCTCTCAATCACCTAAGCATCGAAGCAATTAAGCACAGGTTTTCTGCAGCGCATCTTAATTGTGCAGCCTTTGTTGCAGATGATAGATGCTCAAGCATGATGACCAAGATAGATGCTCAAACTCACACGGCAAAGCAGAGCACGAGACAGGGATGTCCGTCCCCATCCCAGCTGTGGCCTCGTGCACCACAGCCTTGCAGAGACAGCGGTTGGTACTCGGGGACGTGTAGCCTTGACCTGTTTCCCATTCGTTGTCTTTGATCCCATTATTGGTACTGTTTGACCTTGAAACACCCTTTATTTTTTATTTTTAAGTAGATTAGGAAGAAAGCTTCTCGGAGGGCTTAAAAGACTGTATGCTAAAGATGATTTCTGCAACCTGATATGGATTACCATAGTTACTCTGTGTGAGCATGGCAGCTTTCCAGCTCCTCTGCCAGGAATGATCTAAAAGCTTTTCTTTTATTGTGTCTTGAGGTGAGAGTCTGGCTTTAAAAAGCTTTCAGAATTCTAATTCTTTCCTCCAGTTTGTTGGCAGGGGGAGTCCAGCACCGCTCCATCTGATGTCCGATATCACTGATAACCTACAAATGATGCGTTTGGGATCTCTGGTTGTGCATGTCCAATCACTTAGTTAACTGAGAACACAGAGAGATGCAGCTCATGGCATCCCGATTATCTCTCTGATCTCTTATTCCTCCGGCCTCTTTCCAGGCATATTGTCTGGGGCTCGTGGCACTCTCCTTCGTGTGGAACCTGTGCGTTTGCTGGGCCAGATCTGTAGTTAGCAAGAGCAGCAGAATGTAAAGGGCAGTCTCTTGAGTCTTGTTATCTTCTTATGCACAGTAATAGCACAGGCTGCATGTCATTCATGATTTTTATTTAATAGAGTTTCCTGGTGTGTATTTTAGGATTCATTTAAAAATACATCAGTGATGAGCAGGGTAGGAAGAAGAAACTGAGCCAAAAATTCTCTCTAAAAACAGACCAATAACTGTCTTCTCCTGCCTGCAGCTGACATTTAGGAATATTCTTAAATCACTTAAAGTGATTTTTAAAAATCACTTCCGAAAAAAGGAGTGTGAGGGAGAGACTATTGGGTGGATTGCCTGATGCCAACATGAGCTGGGTGAAGAAATTGAGTCCTACATTAATGTTGAATTCATGTTGAGTAGCGATTAGAGTGAAACTAGAAATGGCAGACTGCATGTGGAATATCTCAGCCATCGCTTATGGCACTTTTTTAATGACGACAAATCCAGCTTACTTTATATAACACAAATTTCTTCCTTGGGATTTTAACTGGGGCTTCGCAGTAGAGCTTGTCCGTATGGCACCGGACCACCGCTCAGACCACATCCGGGGCAGGCAGCATTTTTTCCATTTTATGTCTCTATTTGGCAGGTCCAAGATCTGCCGGGAAGCTGCAGCTGAGGCTGGGATAGACCCGTTTCTCCCAGTCTCAAATCAATTCTTTACCCATGAGACTATTCTTTATCCTGCCGTACTGTCTGGAAATGATAAATTATCGCTCTGGATAACAAATACTTTCTTCTTCTTCCTCCCCACTGCTTACCCCTTGTTCGTAGTACCGTCCTTCCTAGCTTCAATTGTTGGGTTAAAGCCTCTGCAAAAACCCAGGTCATAGTGAAATGTCAGCACAGAAGGCCAGTCTGGATTGCTGATACAGACATGCTGCACACTCATCCATCTCCCTCCTGAAATCAATAAGTGCGCTCAGCTCCCTGTTTGAGGGGTCCCAGCAGCGCCTTCCCTGTAAGTTTTCTGCTCTGATCCCTGGTTTTGGCCGAGCGTCCTCCGGCACTGACTGCGCTGCTCTCGGGACTCTTCCCTGCTGGGAATGCAGAGCTGGTTCAGCCGTTTCCCATCAGGTCCACCGAGCCCAGCACAGAAGACATTTAAAATGCTATGAATATTTAAAACAAACAAAAATCAAGCCCTCGAGCATCCTCCTTGTCCAAATCATGAGAGTTGTGACCAAAAGCAGACACAGGTAGCTTACAAAATTAAAATTAAGCCTTCTTTTCCATTTCCCTTCTTTTTCTTTTCCCAGCAGCATTCCATTTAATGCCTGTGGCAAGACTCATCACCTGGAGGCTGGTTTTTTACGCGATTTGACAAAGATCATTCAGGAGTCAATATTTTGCTAAAAGCTAAGTGATAAGTCTAGTGGCTTGCATATAATTACTTGGGATTTGTTTAGGTCTTCTTTTTTTTTTCCCCCTCCTCTTTTCGTTGGGGTTTTGAGTTACTGACAGCAGAGCAAACGAGGTACGCTCGCGAAGTATGGAGGCTTCAGTTTTGTCCCTTGCTTTGCTCCCTGCCGCAGCTTCGTTTTGCATGATTTCTGAAAAAAACAGCAGCAGCGCTGAGAAGCCGCTGTGTCTTTGTGTGCAAAACATACAGCTCTCCACTGAATTCCTTGAGGTTTCGTTATTATTTGATGAGGAAGGCAACAGCGGTTCTGGCAGGACACGATGAACGCGTTTAAAGGAGTAGGGTGGGGACCGGGCAAAGGGAACGAGGTTCACAGATACTTTTAGGCTCCTTCAAATAACCTGGTCTGAACAAAAAGAGATGGATTTGGGTACAAAGAAATTTTTGTCTTTGTGGGTGGACCTTACATAGAAACTAGGCATAAAAATCCTCTCAGCAGCTGGATCCCTTCCTAAACATGTCTGTCTTTCAGCCCATAAAATTACAGCTCTAGCTTTTTCCTAATGTGGTTAAAGAGTAGAAATATCTGGGGCCCTAAATCACAAGATCATGCGCGGCAACGGCTGTGTGCTGGCAGGTGCACACAGAAACGCCCCAAGTCCTATTTTTTTCCCTTTTGGTAAAGTTGTTTCTGAGCTTTTGCAAAGAAAATTACACTGAAGATGTTGGGGTTGGTTTGTCTGTCTACCTCAGGAGTGCTAGTGCGGGTCTGTAAGCAGGGCGGGTGCGAAGGGGTACGGGGAGGAACGGGCTGCTGTGCCCTGCGGTAGGCATCTGGTCCCATCACAGCCCAGTTTACCTCTGACACCTTCCAAAAGGGAGCAAAGCCAGTCCAGTCTCCCTGAAAGTAAAGCCTTTTGAATGAGCAAACGCACACCCGGTCATATGAAACGTGTCTGTATCGATTTTAGACAGAAGGCTGTTAGGAGGAAGTATTTCCGACTCAAGGAGGCTAGCTAGTTCGTAATCATTTTGGGTTAAATAATTCAAAAGCTGATGCAAAAGTAAATTAGTAAGTAGTCTATACGACATGGGTTTATGGCAAACTTTATCAAAGGAACCTAATTTTCACACTCTGATTATATTACACGTCTGGTTGACAAAAACAATTGTATAAATTTAGTGCATTTAGGCTTTTGTAAGGTGTTTGACTTGGCACTGAATAGCATGCTGATTAAACATTAGCACTATTCAGTAACATTAGAATATACATTAAATGGATTACAAAGTGTCTGACAGAGCTCAACAAGTAGCTGTCGACGGAGAATCAGGACCTGGGGTTTCTGGGGCACATAAGGGTTAAGTAGAAGTACCAAAGCTCTCCGTTGTTGGTATCAATGGTCTGTAGCAAAACACAAGATGAAAAATTTTTGCAAAGCGCAAAGATCAAGAGGGTGGAACGCAGCGAAGAGGGAAGGAAACAGGCACTGGGGGAGATGAATCTTTTGGTAAAGAGGATGAGGAATCCATCAAACTACACGTTGGTCCATGCAAGGGCACAGCCCTGCAGGCAGGAGGGCAGGACAGGGCAGGCAGGAGCATGGCATGAAGGGAGCAGTGCTCCGAAAAGTCTCTGCACATCGATCCCACTGCGATGACCTGAGAAAAGGAATTCATGTGGCCTTTAAATATATAAACAAGGGAGCAGTGAATTACAGGAAATGAGTTAATTGTACTTTTACATGCAGCATCGCTAAAACCAGGTCTCAAACATCAAAATACTGTGTTGAAACTTTGAAAGCATACGGAAGAGTTGGAGAATGGGTAGGAAAAAATGGCTAAAATTATTTGCGGGTCTGAGGAAATGTTTTACAATAGGCTGCCTGAAAGGCTCAGTGTGTTTCGTTGACCAAAAAAAATTCCGAGGGGATTTTTTTGTGCATGAGACTGGTTCTGGGAAGAAAATACTCTGTCCTAAAGCGGGAGAAAAGTGAAAGAAGAGCCCGTATCTGAAAGCTGAACCAGATAGCATTAAATGAGGTGTGAGTTTTGGTGGTTAGAGCAAATTATCAAGAGAAAAAAAGAGGATTCTCTGCTTTTTGATGGCTGCAGAGTAAGACTTGCTGCTTTTCTCCACTATTGACTTTCTTGGGATTTATAGCTGTGTTTGATTAGAAATAACTGGGTAAAATACAATGGTTTTTTAGAAGGTCAAATGAAGATCTAATGAGTCTTCCTGGCCTTCAACTTGATGAAACTATAACTGCATATGAATACACTGATATTAAAAATGTTCTTAGCTGATTTTGAAAGGCAAAACCCTACCAGAGTTATTAGCTTCCTCGTGTGCGACAGTTGTTGCTCATACATTTTTAATGTTTTAATCCGGAAAGCTCATTGACATTTTGTTTTGAAACACGCGGTGCCGCTCAGCGGTGGAGTACGTTTCTTCCCGTACCGCACCACCTGGGGCAGGGAGAGCGATGGGGCTGCCCGGCCGGCCCCGGAGCCTTGGCAGGGTTTCTTCAGGTGCCTGAATCCCTCCACTACCATCGACGCGGTTTGTGCTGAACTAACGTCGCGGCCACCTTGGGCGGCTCCGGCACCGCTGGGACTCAGCTCTCTGCTGGGAGTATCAGCAGCGACAGGCAAAGCTATGATAGAAAGAAGAGATTTATGATGCAAACCTGATTCCAGCATCAAGCTGTTAAGATTTAGAGGCAAAAGGAGCAACTACAGGTAAGAAAAATGTTAAGAAGAAGTGTTTCCCATTAAGGAGCAGTCGATGAATTCACCACGGCTTGGCCCAGCCGTGTCTGCCGTCTTACCCGTGCTGCAGGGCTCTGTTTCTGACGTTAAAGCTGTCACCTTGTGCTGAGTCTGTGCACAAGAGTAAACACGTCCCCGCTCTTCAGCTGTTAACCGCCCCAAACATAACTGCTCTTTGTCAGAAATCCCCCATTTGGATACAAATTCTGCAGTGCTCTCACTCCCAGAGCCTTGCCAGGCAGGGATTGTTGCCTTCTCATGGTGCAGCTGCCCCCAGGCACAGACCAAGCAAAATTTGGACTTAGATTGTCTCAGTTACAGCCTCAGCGTCAGGTATTCCTTATAGATTTCCCCTCATACTGTTACCGTAATGACTTACCCCTTTCTAGCCACTAAGCCTCAAATGCATCCACGTGTCACGTGGCTGGCAGTGACCTTAGGGACCTCGGTTACTACAATTACGGGCAGCAGTCACAACATGCTCCAAGGCCAGTGCCTCTAAATGGGAAGGAGGGAGTGTTGCAGGGGAGCCTTTAAATTCCAAAGCGAAACTATAATTAGCTGTAATCGTACCCAGAGTAACTTCATTGCTATAATTCTCAGCAGGAAAACAATTACATTGCAGCAGTATAACCAGACAGACACGCTGTAAATACAAAACATCCTTTGGAAATATATGCTCCATATTCTAAATACATTTAGAATTAAGGCAAACAATTCTTTTCTAATTGGGATTCAAGGCAGACATGCCGAGGAGTTTGAGGGTGTTTTTCCCCCTTCTGCTTCTACTTTTTTGTTTAGCAGACATAAAGGCGCTGTGTTAGTTAATATGTTAATGGTGTGCTCAGGCTATCGGCGGGGGAATGGCAGGGGAGAACTGCCCCTCGCGCTCGGTTTGTAGGTCTCCTCGCTGCAGCTCGTTACTTCTGTCCTCCAGAGATGAAGGCGGGTGTGGAGAGGGGGGTTTGGGTGGGATTTTGGCACCGGAGAGGACTCCTGAAGCCCAAAGCCAGAGCTTCTACTGCTCGTGCTTCGGCGATGCAGCAGCTCTCTTGAGCTGGAAGCTCCAGCTGATCCGATGCCCTCAGCAAGCGCTGGTCACTAGGGGGGAACAGAGGACTGCGGAGCCTCTGGGTCACTGGCACCTATTTTATTTTCCATATGAAAACTGCAAGCGCTTCAGGGTCTGTCTGCCTGAAATCCTGCTGCTTCTGCTTCAGCAGAAGCTGGAGAAGCATCTGGATACAGAAGGGGCAGGACCCATGGCTTTTTTTTTTTTTTCCATACCTTTATCTGGTGGAGGAGACCCAGGGCTGGTATTTGGGGCATGTTGCGATCCTTTCCTTTCCCCCATTCAGGATTTGGCAGATGGTCATTTTAAGTGGTAAGATGTTGATTTGCCAGGGGTTATTTTAAATTAATGGGCTTGAAATGTGTTCCTGAACTCTGTTCAGAGAGCCTAGAACATATATAAGTGCAATTTTTTAGGAGCTTCATTCATCTTTTGAGAGGTTTTATGCAGCACATGTCCCTAAGCTGCTCAAAGAAGGAAAATTCGGCCATTTGCTGTTGCTTAGTTCAGCTCCTCTTGGAGAAGAGGTACCAAGCAGGGTGGGAGAGCTTCTTATTTTCTACCATCCCTTGTCTAGTTCAACAGGAGGAGATAGAGAGGAAAAGAAAAAAAAAAGGCAAAAAAAAAAAGGAGGGGAGGGCGGAAGCGCAAGACTCTAAAGAAACGTGTTGGAAAATCTAGAGTTCTCTGGGAACAAAGGTATCTTCTTTACATATATTTTTAAATCATTCTCCAGCAATACATTCAATATGATGGTTTTATAAACCTACAGAAAGTTTTTTTATTATCCGTTGAATACTTGAGGTGTGTTTTCTTTGAGCGTACAGGCTTACGTGGTTATGTCAGTCAGGGTAAGGCTTCGTGTGTTGCATTGCCTAACACTGATTCTGCCCACGGCAACTAAGATTATTGTTACATGTTCTAGTATTTCCTGTAAATGTTCATCCTTTTTCCGCTGGTGTCAGTGGACACTTTACCATTGTCTTTTATAATAAGAGTGACTAAGTTACAGAATTTAAGGACAGTAGGGTGAGCTAAGGTTAAGAAGAGTGAGTACTAGTATCCATCACGAATGGAAGTATTGCCCAAGGCAGATGATCAGGACAATGCCTTTCTTCAAAGACAGAAATAAGTATAATTTCACTTTTTGGAAAAAAAAAAAGGGGGGATAGGGGGGTGGAGACAGGAAGGAATAAAAGAGAGATCTTCCAGAGATCACAAAGCCAAACCTAGCCGCTCTTTACTGCAGCTCTCAAAACTTTCGAAGTGCAGCCCATAACAATGAAATGCATGGCTTGGAGGGGAGAGCTAAATCAGGCTCCTAGCACAGACCAAAGGGCTTGTTCTATATATATAGTTGTCACTGCAAGTAATGGCTGTGAAGCAAACAAAGGGGAATACAGCTGATGTTTAACAACCACTGCGCAACCTCTAAGCTACTTCTGCCTTGGATCTGGAAGCTTATATGGGGAACACGTGGTAAGTTTCTTTATGCTAGCAGGTTATAAACCTGAGTTTCCCCTAGATACGCCCCTTGTCCACGCTTGTTCTTTCTTACTGTGTTTAAGTAGGAAAGATGGGTTCAGGATGGAGCTTTAGATTTATAATCATTGAATTTCCATTCATGTTTTCAGGGAAAACACTAGTTTGAATGTGCCAGAGCGGGAGCTTGCAAGAACACAATCACTCTGTGCATCTGTAAAAATACAGATATATGTATACACACAGGTATACGTAACACAAATAGAAACACAGATACTTCTGTTATGCCTTTCTAGAGCTTCTGGTCTGAAGAGAACGTGAATTTTCCTGTGTATTTGTCGTCTTTGCACTGATTCGATTTGCTTAGAGTAACAGGAAGACACAAACAACACATGGGATGTGGAGGAAAATAAGCAATTATCTTTACGTTTTGCCTATATATGTACTATTAGCTTCACACAAAACATGACTCACTAGCAGCAGGTGTCCTGCTGTTATGTTGGGCAGATTAGTAATGATAGAGAAGGGGCTGCTCTCCCTATATGGCATCCCCGAGGGAAGCTAAAAATAGTTCAGAGACTTCCAGCAAAGTAAAAGTATTTGTGGGCTTTGAGTGAAGTCTGCTTCTGAAGGTAAGAATCAGAGCTCATCTGTTTAATCTGTCATTCCTTCTTTTTTTCTTTCTCTTTTTTGTTTTCCCCGTGTGAAGCTTGCCTTGGCAGTTGATCGGCAAATGTTATCTGGCACAAGGCTGGGAGTTCGGAATTATAAACAGTTGCTTTCCGTGTTTGTGGAAACAGGGAGGGGGATTGACCAGTTAAAGGAAATCAGTGTGACAGAGAGCAGCCGAGGCAGAGACAACAGAGGAATGTGTCTCAGTTAGAAATAGTTGCCTTTTTTTTTTTTCTCTCTCTCTTTTTTCCCTCTCTCTTAGTTGTTAGAGAACCTGAACGGCATATGAGCAATCGCAGCATGTGACTCTGCTCCGAGTAGCAGGCAAGCTATGGCTGGTAGTTACACCCACCGTGATGCGAGTCCAGTAAGCAAAGTTGTCTGCGAAGTTGTTGTAGCAGCAGAATATGAAAAGAGAGGAACTGTTTGTATTTCCGAGATATGTGCAAATGAGGGTGCTACATGCGCTCCATGGAAGTGTGGCTGAGGAGACTTTTCAGCCTTGCTGGTAAACACTTGTATATCTATATACTCAGACACACTGATAGGGAGACTACTGCCTAAAAGAAAAAATACTGTTTCTTAGGAAAACTCTGAAGGATAATTGTATATGCGTGTGTGTGTGTGTATCCGCGTGCATCCACATCTGGATGTATGCAGGGAGAAAGCGAGCTGCTGGACTGCAGAAAAGCCCCACAAGCCTTGCGTTGCGCCACCACCGAGGCGGCTTAGGGCAGCACAGGGATGGAGATGTAAGGGCTGCACCTCGCTTCTGAAAAATGGGACACAGGGGCTGCTCGTTACACCAGAATAACCTCTCGGGCCGTGATGGATTTCCTCTGATTTTTCGAGTGGCATCACAATATTGATAGCAAGTGACTTCTGCATTGTGGATACTGGATAAAAATGCGACAGCTCCGCGCGGGGAATCTCTGAGGACAGTGGTGTGTGTTGCACACCTGCGCGAGCACGCCTGGGCGCCCTCACCAGAAGGTGCCATCCCCGGCCTCCAAGCCCCAGTGGATAAGGATTTTCTGTGCCTGTCTCCTTCTCCGCCCTCATTTAGCACAGGTTTTGGCAACCCTAACCCTAACCCTGGCTTGTATCAGAGATAGCGTGGCCAGCAGGGCTAGGGAAGTGATTGTCCCCCTGTACTCAGCACTGGTGAGGCCCCACCTTGAATACTGTGTTCAGTTTTGGGCCCCTCACCACCAAAAAGACACTGAGGTGCTAGAGCAGGTCCAGAGAAGGGCAATGGTGCTGGTGAGGGGTCTGGAGCACGAGTCTTGTGAGGAGCGGCTGAGGGAGCTGGGGGTGTCCAGCCTGGAGAGAAGGAGGCTGAGGGGAGACCTTCTCGCTCTCTACAACTACCTGAAAGGAGGGTGTAGCCAGGGGGGGTCGGTCTCTTCTCCCAAGTAACAGGTGATAGGACAAGAGGAAACAGCCTCAAGTTGCACCAGAGGAGGTTTAGATTGCATATTAGGAAAAATTTCTTCACCGGAAGAGTTATCAAGCATTGGAAGAGGCTGCCCAGGGAAGTGGTGGAGTTGCCATCCCTGGAGGTATTTAAAACATGGGTAGATGTGGTGCTGAGGGACATGGTTTAGTGGTGGTTTTGGCAGTGTTAGGTTGATGGTTGGACTTGATGATCCGAAAGGTCCCTTCCGACCTACACGATTCTATGATTCTATGACTCGAAATGAGTTCCTGAGGGTCCTGGCTGCGGTGCCGTGGGGGTGCAGATGGTGCGACTTTGATCATCGCGGGGCTGCCTGAGCTCCTGCAGTAGGTGCTGTGAGCCCATCGGCACCGTGCCTTGGATACCTGTTGCTGGAATTAGTAGTGATTCCCAGCTGGGCCAGTAACTCCCTCGGCCGGGCGGTACAGGGGAAGGGGGGAGACCAGCAAAACTAGCAGGAATCTAATTTTAGTTCCATGATGTTGGGCCAGCTTCTGCTAACATCAGCGTCAATGGCAAAACTGACGTTAATTTGAGTGGGAAAAGGACTGAACCTAAATTAATATATGCTGGCCTGTGTAATTATCTTTATTGGCTGATAGGGAAGGAAGACCTTATTCACTCAATGCATTTCTATGGCTGCCTGGCTGAGCTCCAGTGATGCACCAGCCTGTGAGCAGACGGGCTGGGAGAAGGGGACAGGAGTGCTGTATCCATTCACGAGGGGCTGTAATTCACTGTCATCCCCAAATGATTAAATCCTGCTTATTTCAAACCGACAGGTGATGGAGCACCACCCACAAATATGGTGGGTAGAATTTAGCTCCAGGTGCTTGTGGAAAAACTTTTCCTATTGAGTCCAAAGTTCAAAACCCCAATCCCTGTGAATGGCCACGGAGGAGAGCATGTAGGTTTTAGTCAGTGCCAAACATTGCATTTCTAGACTGGTAAAAAGTGGAAATCGAAGAAGATGGCTATATGCTTAGAAGCACAAGAAGACAGGGCAGCTTTGCGAAGTGCTAGGGACGGACAGAAACTAAAGAGAAATCCTATTTGGCAGCACAGAGAATCTGCTGGGCTGGCAGTCTGAAACCTGCTCCACGAGAATTGTTTTCTTTTCCAATAAACCAATGTATTGATTAGGGTAAGCAGCAAGGATCAGTCCCGATGGAGCTCCGCAGGGCATTTTACCACACTGCTTAGTTCAAATGGTCACAGCTGATATTCATGTGCTTTCCTCTGCTGAGCAAACTGGA
Source organism: Stercorarius parasiticus (assembly GCA_013396915.1). Lineage (NCBI taxonomy): Eukaryota > Metazoa > Chordata > Aves > Charadriiformes > Stercorariidae > Stercorarius > Stercorarius parasiticus. The sequence goes on along the minus strand of VWZL01003005.1, from coordinate 426,091 downwards.
TATGACAGCAGACAATGTAATTTAGGGTTTTTCCTCCTTCTGAAAATGAATTGCTACATGTGATTTCATATGCTCACACTTACATATTTATGGGGAGTCCCAAAATCTAATTTTCATTGTGCCGGCTCCTGTTTAGCACAGTTTTAATTTTGCAATTTTTAAATAAATTCTCTTGACAAAATGGTATTATGACACATGGAAACAAAGCAGACATTTTAATAGAAGCATGCTGAATAACCAATTCTTCCTGGAAGCACACATCAGTGTTACCTTTGTGATAGCTAAGTGACCAGTTTGAGGAAGCACCGGAGGCTGACGATGGCATAGAAACGTAGAGTTGTTCCTGACCCTTACGCGGGCTCTCCAATGCTCTTCAATTGCCCTATTTGCTGTGAGAGGGTGCGCAAATGATTTGCAATTGAGAGGACTCTATAGCTTGTTTTCTCCTATTAATAATAATCCACGACAAGGACATCAAGATGCAAACCATGCCAGGCAAGCTCATAGGAAGGAGGCCACCACGGTGGATGCCGTCAGTAATCTTCCTGCTAAGACTATAGTGGTTCTTTGGGCTAGTCTTCTTTAGCTGGCCATCTGCTTTGCATTCCCTGGTGGTACTTCGGTTTGGATCTCCGGTTTGTTTGTCATTTCAGTCTCCCACTTTATTATTTCCAGAGCCAAGTGAACCGCTGCCAATGGCAATGCAATGAGATTGCATTGTGAGCTTTGCGACATGGTATACTTTTTTTTTTTTTATCTTGAAGCCTCAGCTCCTGGAATTAGTTGATTATGTTAGAATCCCNAAAAAAAGGAAAGAAAAAAAAGTGGATCTCTGCTCTTCGCAAACTAAGGAAAAAAAAGGAAAAAGCTTGAAAAAAAAGGATCCCTGCAGACTTAGTAATCACAAGCCCAATAAAAAGAGGCTTTCTTTTTTTTTCCAGCATCAGACTGTTTTACAGACAATCATCCTATTTCTGAGTCTCTCACTCACAGTTTTTGAGTGCTGGGTGCTGGCAAACCTGAGCAGCAGCTGTTCCTTTCTAAAGGCAGGGAAAATAAGTACAGTCATCTCTAACAGGAAAAGTTACTTTATCTTTGCCTGGGCTGCCTTTTCCTCTGCCCCTGCGGCACACTCCTGCCCGTGGTCAGCTCAGCACTGGGAACCCATTGCAGCAGCTCGAAGAAGAGCTCACATCCCAGTAAGCCCCAGTGAGAAATGGGAGCACAAGAGTTTGCGTTAACCAGACCCGTGATTCCCTTGGGGTCAGGAGCAGCAGCTGCTGCTGTCACTGACCCCATAACTTTAAATAATCTTCGTTATAGCCGTACGGCATTTGTGTGTTCGTGGCACATGTGACGTGCTTAGGGCTTGCCCAGTTCTGGGGTGGAGGCTGTCGCTCTATCCCCAGCTTGGGGATGAAGTTGAGATACAATTACTAGAGCTGGGAAGAGCCATTCATTTATAGTTCAGTTTGTCTGATATACTCTTTTCCTACTTTTATTTTTCAGTGGGAAAAGATTTTGACATTCAAGACCGGTTTTAACAAAATATGTTTGTTGGTCTGGATTTTTCATCACTCTGGGCTGAGGCCTTAGGGAAACATATTTGCTTTTATTGCTTTTTCCGGTAACTAAATGGAATTAGCATTCCCTGCCATTGCTGGCCAACTGGATCCAGTGCACAGTGCAAAGCAGTGCAAATGAAGGACAACAACTGTCATGAATTTGCAGGAGAGAAGAATTAAAAATGAAAACAATAACAAAAAAAAGAAAATTATGAACCACGGGTCAAATTTGTTGCTGGCCTGACGATGAAATTTACGGTACTTGATACTTCCCAGTTTTGCTGATGTGCTTTTCTTTTCTTTTGGTCTGTCAAATGTCTTCAATACTTTTCACTTTTTTTTGTATCTGGAGATGGGATGAACACAGAGATTTTCCATATAACCTACAACAGGCAGAAGGAGTGCGTGTATAGGGCAGGACCTTCGCGTGCTTTCCATGCGCTGCTCAAAAGCACTCACTGTCATCTGCAAGTTTCTTAGATGGGCAAGAAAACAACTTCACTAGGCCTTCAAACTGTGTGACACTGAGATGGAAAAAAGAAACTTCTTGATAGTTAATCAGGTTTTTTTATACTTCATTTAATTTTATCTGGTGCTGTTTCAGTGCTCGTGAGGTTCGGTGGCACAGCAGCAACTCAGTGAGTCACAAAGTAGGAGAGCCCAACCAACTGTTGATAAACTTTTGTAAGAATCACATTTCTATTCTGCCAATGATTAACTTTATGGTCTAGGAGTAACAACTCAATTAAATTGACAGAAGCAGTCTCTCCGATTTGTGTATCCATGCTTCTGTTCAAGTTGTTCCAGGGTTCATCGGTAATTATTACTCTTCCTCAGAAAAGAAAAAAACCCAAGTCCTTAACCTGGAGAGAGGGAAGGAGATCTGAGACAGGATAATGTCTTCAGCTTAGGTCATTTAATGTCATTAAATGTCCTAATATCATTTAGTTGGGTACTGATTTGACAGACCTACGATGAACCAAAACCTGGTACTTTATTGGAATTTTAGGGGAAGCGAGGGGCCTGGGCTCGCAGAGAGGAGGGAAGAGCAGCAAGCGGGCGTGTGATGGACAAGTTCTCCATGAATACAAGTATCCCCTCTCCTGGCAAACAGCAGTCAGTAGCTACTGAGTTTACTGTGAACTCTTCCAATTTTCTAACTTGATCCTGAGCTCCAGAATAAAACATGGAAGGAAAGCGTTCACTGCCACCTGGTAAAACCAAAGCACATAGCGGAAAAACAATGAACTTTTTAAGGTAGAAAAAAACCCCATTTCCACTGATCCCATCTCCAACGCATGAAACTCAAGGGGAAAATGAGCCATGTTGCTACTGAAACCTTTGTACTCCACGCCGTGAGGCTGAGAGCATCCTGCCTCGGTGATGCTTTGCAGGTTGGGCACTTGGGGACCGGCTGGAACTAAGGGCTGGGAGGTTGAGGGAATTTCAGCGCAGCCAGAAGCAGGGTGGGCTGCTTGCGTTTAAATGCGCAATAAGCCTTTTTTCCCCCTGATTTTTGCTGGATCCTTGGGAAAAGCTGCACTGGCTTACCTTAACCCTCCCGAAGATGGCAGGGAAGGATGGCCCTGGAAGTGCCCTCCTGTGCCAGCCATGCGCGGGTCGGGTCCCGGGGGGAATATGTGGGGGGTGCGTGTGCCGTTCATGGTGGCTCCTGCTGCCTGTTCCCCCCCCCTATCCCCCCCGGCCGTCCGCTTCTCCCAGCCCCTTGCCATCTCCTTGGAGAGAGAGCCCGCTTGGCTGCTGGCCACAATCTCCCGTCGGTAGGGAGAGGGAGGGGGAAAAGGAGGAGGAGAAAACAAAAATATAAAAATAGGAGGAAGGGAAGAAGAAATGTGGGGGGGAAAAGGGAGGGGAAAAGGGGGATGGGAAAATGGGAGGGAATGGTGAGAAGGGAGAAAAAGGGAGAAATGAGGAAACGGGGGATAAAGGAGGAGGAGAAAAAAAAATAAAAAAAGAGGGAGAAGAAA